>JANHAO010007745.1:0-19887 GCA_026873985.1 Saraca asoca | reverse complement strand
AAATGACTTACTTTCAACTGTGTTATTGTATATTTATAGTGTGATGTCAATTGGATTCATTAGAAGAAATTCTATAGAATTTGGCCATTTTAAGCAGTTTCTGTATTCTGGTCATAACTCAAGCTACACTTATCCAATTAATGTGATTCTTATCTTGTAGGAAAGCTAAGACATGGTTATACAAACTTCATGAAGACCTCTAAGGTTGAATCTCATAATTGGCTATGTGAATTTGGAGTTAAATTCAAAACCAGAATACTGCCTTAGCCTAACCCAAGTAGCCAGACCTCTAAGCCTTCATTAGATCATATCTGGAGCTATAAAAGTCCAAATGAGGTAAAACTAAGTCCAAATGGAAGCTAAGACATAATTCTATAACTTTCATGAAGGCTTTTAGACCTAAATCCAGCAAATTGGGTGTGCAATTAGAGCTATAAATCAGAGGCAGAATGCTGATGAAATGGGCCTCTATAGAATTGGATTTTTAGGCCCCAATTGGCATGCAACTTGAGCCTAATGGACCATCTCTTGCAACAACTCACACTCAACCAGCTGGAAGTCATTAAGGCACTTGAACAACCAAAGAATGTAGTCTACATTAAGACACAGAACATGCAAGAAGAGTGGCAGCAAGCAACCAGACCAGCTATCATTGCTTACTCACCAACCATGCAGCTAGCTTCTCTTTCCCCAGGCAAAGTCATTTTAGCTTAGAGTTTTTTAGTAAGTTTGGAGTTCAGTTTTTAGAAGAGCTCCAGCAGTAGTGTAGGAAGTTTTTCTTTTCTTTTCCTTGTAGTTTTCTACCTTCCATGGAAGGCTAAGTTTATAATCAGTCCAAGGGTTGATAGACTTGAAGATTTATGTTGAGATCTTGATATTCCATTCTGCATCCAATAGATGGTCATTTCTTTCCTTTTTCCTCTCTATTTTGCTATGAATATTTGAGTTGAATGGCTTCATTTAATTTAGATGTTATATGATTGTTGCTTAATGATCAATTATAGGAAGAGGATAGGAAAACTAAGTAATTTATCATGCTTTTGATGGATTATTTGTTGGCTGAGTTCTGCTTAAGACTCATTAATCATTCCAAGGCTTCTTGTTATGATTTTAAGCCAAAGAATATGATTAATAATTGAATGAACATTTAATGATCAAGGATACATTAATCTCAAGTTTAGTTGATTTCCTTGGATTGGTTGGTTTACTTATCCTAATTTTCATTTCTGCATTAGTGTAGCTGATAGGATAGTTAATGCCAACCCCCCTTATTTCTACCTCCTAATCTGATTGATATCATCCAACAAATGATCCAAGCACTCAACCCGATGTTTCCTATACTATAAGTAGTTTAGGTAGCTCAGTTTATAAATTTTTCAATTTTGATTGGCCTTGACAACTGATCATTGAGCTCCTCTTTTGTCCAAACCAAAGGAAGGTGAGAAGCTAATCATTTACTTGGGAGTATCTTAGTATGCTCTTAGTGTAACACTAGTACGAGAAGAAGGTGGAGTTCAGCTTCTAGTTTACTATATGAGCAAGAGGTTGCTTGATGCTGAGATAAGGTACTCACTAATGGAAAAGTTTGCCTACTGCCTTGTGATCGCCTCAAGGAAGTTACGACCTTACTTTCAGGCACCCAGCATAGAGGTGCTTACGTTGTTCCCACTCAGGCAGATCTTGCAAAAGATAGATACCTTAGGTCATCTGCTTAAATGGGCAATCGAGCTAGCCTAGATCGACATAGAGTACAAACCCAAACTAGCAATCAAGGAGCAAGCCCTGGTAGATTTCATTGCAAAGTTTACAGGGCCCACGAAAAAAGAAGTAGAGGCCTTAGAGGGTCTATATTGAGAATTGTATGTAGACAAATCGTCAAGCGAGCACAAGGCTGGGGCAAGAGTGCTTTTAATTAGCTCAAAGGGATATAAAATCCTTTGTGCACTGAGATTTGATTTTCAGGTCACAAATAATGAAGCAGAATATAAAGCATTATTGGTAAGGCTTTATCTAGCAAGAGAGATGCAAGGTAAAAATCTAAAGATATTCAACGATTCCCAGCTTATAGTCTATCATGTATAAGGTGAATATTAGACGAGGGGATCAAAGATAGCCATCTACCTTTAAAAAGTTTAGGAACTGCTTGGATCATTTCAACAATACGAGGTCAATCAGATTCTATGAGCCCAGAACATGCATACAAATGCATTAGCTCGCTTGGCCACAACTAGAGATGTAAACTTCCTAGGGGCAATCTCAGTGAAGTTCCTTCTATCACTGAGCACAGATCAGAAGGATGCTGTAATGGCATTGTCGTAGTGTAGGACTCATAAATGGGTTCGATCTTGGATTACCGACAAGATGGCAAGTTACCAAAAGATAAACTAGAAGCACATCGTTTGTGAGCTCGAGCAACCAAATATTGTATTTGTGATGGCATGTTATATAAAAGGGGATTTTTAACTCCACTCTTAAGGTGCATAGATGGCCACAACTGCGATACCGTCTTGAAAGAGATTCGTGCTGGCCATTGTAGGAATCATGCTGGCGGGCTATCTCTAGCTCAAAAAGCACTCTGGTAGGGATTCTATTAGCCTACAATGAAGGAGATGCCATTGACCTTATGAGAAAATGTGATAAGTGCCAAGGGTTCGCTAAAGTCCCATAAGCTCTACCATCTTACCTGCAATAAATGGTCAATCCATCGCCCTTCGCAATTTGGGGTATGGACCAGATTGAACCATTCCTGAAAGGTCACAGGAAGTGCAATCATGCAGTAGTTGCTGTTGATTATTTTACCAAGTGGGCAGAGCCAAAGGAATATATGGAAATCTCTTCTATGAAGATTGAAAAATTCATATGGACTAACATTATTTGTAGTTTTGGAGTCCCTCAACTGATCATGACTGACAATGGGACCCAGTTTAACAATGAACAATTCATCAAGTTTTGTAACAATTTTAAAATTGTGAAGAGTTTATTAGCTATAGATCATCCTCAAGTTAATGGACAAGTTAAGACCATTAACAAGATCATTAAATAGGTCTTGAAGATGAGGTTGGAAGCCAAAAAAGGAGCATAGGTAGATGAGCTACAGAAAGTGCTTTGGGCATAAGAACCACAACTCATAGCACTACAGGAGAAACACCCTTCTCAATGGTGTATAGATTCGAGGCCATGATCTCAACAGAACTTAAGGTGTCTTCACAATGAAGAATTACATTCAGTCCAGAGGACAACAATGAGTTGTTCACTGCAAACCTCGACCTTGTAGAAGAGACAAGGGAAAATAGCTTGCCTCATGACCTATCAAC
The DNA here is from genome assembly GCA_026873985.1 of Saraca asoca. NCBI lineage: Eukaryota > Viridiplantae > Streptophyta > Magnoliopsida > Fabales > Fabaceae > Saraca > Saraca asoca. Next base: position 16,573 of record JANHAO010007745.1, on the reverse strand, counting down.
AATGGGTCATGAGATAGTACAACCAGAAGGTCCAAGTTCAGAACTACAAAATTGGTGATCTCGTACTGTGCCTTATTCTTCCTGGAGCTTATAAGGCCAATGACGGGACAATAGGTCCAAACTAGGAGGGCCCATACATAATCAAGAAAGACTTAGGAAATGGAGCTTATCACTTAACAAATATGAATGGAGCTAAAGTTCTGTGAGCTTGGAATGCTGAACATCTGCACTCATATTTTCAATAGATTTGAGATTTAAGCTTGCCCTTCTAATCCTGTAATATTATTCAAAAATTAATAAAAACACCCAAGTTTCTTCTTAAATTTTTATGTCTCTATTTATTAATTTCTGGATAAATTGTCAACAAAGTATTGTATAGGAAGTAAGCTATTCTTAGGGTTAAATAAGCCACGATTTGCTAGTTGAGGCGCGACTTACTGGGCATTCATTGCTAGCTAAGGTGCAACCTACTAGGTATTCATTGTTAGCTGAGGTACGACCTACTGGGCATTCAGTGCTAGCTGAGGCATAACCTACTGGGCATTTAGTGCTAGCTGAGGCACAACCTACTAGGCATTAATTGCTAGCTGAGGCGCAACCTACTAGGCATCCAACTTGACAATTATTAAGTTATGGTTTACTAATTGAGGTACATTTATGGTAACCTAAGTGTTACCATTTGCAACCTACTAGGCATTCATCTTAACTAATACTTAAGCCATGGTTTGCTAGCTGAGGTATCATCTGTGACTTGCTGAACATTCAACCATGGAAACAGAAAAATAGAGTAGGACCATTATAAAAAGTTCATTAAAAACCTCCTTCAATAAGGTGAGCTTGCATGTGAAAGTTCAAAGTTTAAACTCAAAATTAGCCTGTTACAATTATGACCTAGGGAGAAGTCTGGCCCTTAGAAGCTATACTTTGGTGGGCTGGAACGTCCATATATAGGGTGAGTAGGTCATCCATCACTTGATCATCAATGGTCCCTATAACCTACGAGTTGCTTTCTCTTTGAATCATGCTATAAGTAAGAGAAACTCCACCTGCAGACTGTGCATTCTTATTAGGAGAAGCTACCTTCATGGCTTCCTTAAAGCCCTTAATGGCCTCTTGAACATCCCCACCAAAAAAGGAGAAGTCCATCTTTGGGTGCTCTTGCCACAAGGTGTACAAGAAGCCCATGGTGGTATCTTTTTCTGCTTTTATGACTAGTGCAGCAATTTCTGCCTTAGCTCGAACAATCTTCTCTTTTGCCAGAGCAATTTCACTCCTGGCCACCTCATTCTCCTTCTTAGTAGCCTTAACTTGCTACACTGCCACATCAAGCTCAGCCTTTGTTCTTCATAGTTTGTCAACAACCGTATTGAGATCCGAAGTAAGCCTGGACGTGATAGCTTTACATTTGCCTCCTCGTGAGACAGAGCTTCCTCGGCTTCCTTCTTAACAAACTTAACATCTCTTAGCTAGGCCTCAAGTAACTCTATTTTGTTTTTCAGCTCCAATGCCACAACTGTTATGGTGGCCAGGTCGACCTCAAGTTTCTTGTTGTCCTCCTCTCAAGCTAAGAGTCCATCCCTTAGCTTTATTGCCCCCAGCACACTCTACAAAATCAAATAGAAAAGTTAGCTTACAAAGAGGCAAAAGAATATAAATGAAAGGGCTTAACGTACCAGCAAATCATGACGAGCTATATAACCTATCAAGCCCTCACCGAACATCTCTGACTCTAATGCCTTGGTACGGGTCCCCAGGATCTGGTCCATATTCTCCTAAAAGAAGTCAAAACTCTCCCCCGTCTTTGGGCTAAGGTCGTCAGGTTACTCTTCAGTCTTGACCTCAGGTGCCACTTGTTCTATAGCGACAACTTTCTTCCTTTTATCCACTTTTTGCTTTTTGGTGGGGGCTCGAATAAGGATAGGACCTTGACCACCTCATGCTATGAGGTGGGAACCAATACCTGTGAGGTCGCTACTACCACGATCAAAGAAGAAGATTCACTTACAGTAACAGAGGCAGTGGCAGCAGTAGGAGTCGATAAGGTTGTGACAGAAGTAAGGTCAATAGACTGAGTAAGGGTTGGTGGCATGCAAAGATTCAACCTCACCATATCTTCGTATTCTTGGAAGTTTGTTAGGCTAACTACCTTAACTCCATGAGCTTCAAGGTCTATAGTGCTATCAAGGAGCTTAATGTTCAAAGTCAGAGTAAGCTTGTGGGAATGTAGAAGGTCCTTGTCAAATTTGAAGTCATTTTTAAGGTCGTCTATAACAGCAAATTGACCTAGCATTTTAACCTCCTTAGCCCTTAGAGTCACTTTCCCTTTACCAGCTCCATCTGTAAAGTGAAACAAAATGTCAAACCAAGAACAAAATAAATACATGAGTTCATGCAAGCTCACACGTCCTCAGCTTGCTTATTAGGAGTAAGGACGAAATCGAAGTTGCGAAGATAATGCAAAGATGGGTAGGAAATATAAAACTAATGGATTTTATAGTTTCCCATGTTAGACTTGCCCTTAACATCACCTTACGGCAAAATTTTCTTGTGCTCAGTTTGCCAAGCTAAGAGATAGTAAATCCCATCTCACTGACCTATGCCCTTGATGCTATAAAGATAACAAAGAACCCTTGTTGAATGAAGTGGGAGATTATTCCTAAGGTAAAAGAGTGCAAGGGAGGTGAGTTGGGAGTAAGAATTTGGTGTGAGCTGAAAGAGGCAAAGCTTCAATTTAATAAACAAATCTACAATATAAGGATGAACTGGGAACCTAAGCCCATTATTGAGATGATAGGTGCTAACTATGACAAATCCTAAAGGAGGATAAGTTGCATGATCACTAGATGAAGGTGCCATGATAGGATAGCCTTTGGAGAAACGATACGTATAAATAATGCTCATAAGCTTATCAAGGTTGATGGTCGAAATGTGGTGATTAAACACCATGTGATCTGGAGATCTCTAACTTTCGATAACCTACTGGCTCTCAGTGGGGTCAGGATGAGCAGTAAACTTCTCAACAACCTCGCCATTCCCAAAGGCCACTTCATTTATGAAACACACAAGTTCCTCACTCCGAATTGAAGAGTCAGAATCGTCAACACTCTCTACCTGGTGACCACCTCATCTATGAGTTGCAGACATCTATATAGAAGGAGGAATAATCAGGTTGCTGCAAGCAGACCATACCTAAAAGCTAAAGCTCCTATATGCTAGATAGGAAATTTCCTATGCAGTAGATTATACATGCCTCATATCACCATATCTAAAACCCAAACCATTAAAAATATGGGGGCTTGACCAATGAACCACTCAGGTCGCTAAACCTGGTAAACAAGTAAAATGCTCGACTCGACAACTTATGACCCCAAAACCTACAGGCATATTATCAAGCAGATCGCATACCGACAATAAAAGGTGCATAAATAAGCATATAATAGAACTAACCAACAGGTGAAATTCCTTAACAACTGACAAGCACACACTACCAAACCAAGCAATAAGATATCAAAAAACCATAGAGTATGACATTCATGAAAGGCAAAGAGTTAAGGGTGTGCTGAGAAAACTTACTGCATCAATGGAATAAGATAAGTTCTAAGAAAAATGATAAGCAAGATCAATCTCTGATAGCCTGAATCCAAAGATTGCTATTGTAAACTTGGTAAAGTAGGAAAAACGAGGAACAATGGTGATTGTTTGTTAACTTGAGAGACAAGCAAGAAGTAAAAGCGTTGGTTTTCAAAAGTGACAAGTGAGAGGGAAAGAAGGGTTTTCCTCACCTTATATAACTCGATCAACCTCACTGTTAGATCTGGAGACTAATCAACTGCCCTCGATCTAACGGTCTAGCAAATAACAAGGCTCAGTCATTGCCACACTGATAGCTATAGAAAAATGCACGCATTGAATGCAGTAATGATGGTATAGGTTGGTGCAGATGAAACAACGAGGCAAAAGTCTAAACATTGGGATGATAGATTGCGGTTGATAGCTTTTACCAGCAAACTATAACTCCTGGTCTGTATATCGCATTGAGAGCTGGGGGCTAATGTTGTCGATACTAGTAAAAGCTATGGACAAGCCCAGTTGGTAAAGCCCAGCTCAACCAGGATTGAGATCGCTAAAGCAAGGCATCAAGTGGCCAAAGGTCGCTAGTCAACATGAGTCAAAGTAGCAACCTCAGGTCATTAAGGACAAGGTCTAGCCTATAGCTCGAAGCGTGCTTCCCTAGCCATCAATTTAGAGAAATCCCTTCAATTGCCTATTTAATAGAAATTTGTTATTGATCGTTATGTAACCAATTAATGATTCATTTTCATTATGGAGTTACATGGTAACAGCCCGACTATTATAAAAAGGGGTTGAAATCATTGAAAAGGGAGACACAATAATATACTATTACTCTGCCAAAATATACATAGAAAATAAACAACCATGGATGTAAGCCTCGATTTTGGCCGAACCACATTAAAAATTTCTAGTGTTATCTTGTTCTTCCACTCTCTCTATTTCTATCTATGATTTTACACTCTCTATTTGTAGTTTGGGGTTATTGAACTTTTAGGTTGACCAAATTTACTCGTTAACACTCATGAACTAGATCTTTAAACCACACACACAAAGTAGTTACTCTTCATAACTAATAGTGATATCTTCACAAATCTTCTTCTCTAAGCATACTCACAATATAGGTACTCTCCCTCTACTCTTACACTAATGTCTTCCCCAAATATTTATTTCCATTGTCAACTGTAACTTTCTTACTCTTGCCCAGGTCAATACATCTATCTCTACATCATCAATCAATAATCACAACTCTCATATGAAATTAAACTAGCTAACACCACTATATTATTCATCATTCTTAACTCTTATGCAAAACCAAATCTTGATACCTCTATAGTATTATCATCCTCAACTCTCATGCAAAATTAAACATGCTACCTCCATAACATCATAATTCATCATCTTTAACTCATGCATGTTTGAACTAGCTAGTTTTGCATCATCAGTTTTAACTCATATGCACAATCAAATTAGGCTCTTACTATATCAAATCACATTTTTCATGCCAAACAAAAGCCCCTTTGATTCCACTTGTGAAGAAAAATACCCCCTTATATAAACAAATAAACATCAGGTGATTAAAATAACTATAGTAGTGTAATAACAAACAAATAATTTAATGTGGAAAACCTCCCAAACTTTAAGGAAAAAAACCATGGATAAGAAGAGATATACTATATCATTAGAATTACATGATAATCTACGTGAAGGTTCTCAACCATAACCCCATAACTTCCTAACTATTATTTCTACATCCCTCTCAAACTTCTATGAGGGTTTTCGTATAACCAATATAGGTACTCACATCAAATTTCTCTCATATCTCAAACTCTTAACCAATACTAATATTTATAGCTCAAATTGCTTAGCAAGCACTCATAATCCCAATTTAACATAAAAACCTAATTTAAATAGGAAAATAACTCATAATAGGAAACTAAAATTAATTCATAACAATTATTATTCAGATTAAACTCAACAATCTCTACCTTGACAAATTCCACCATCTTTATTAATCTTCATGCTTCATTTATTACCAAGAAACACTATTCATGGGGTGTAAACCATGAAAGTCCACCATCACTGCAATTTCTTTAAAAAAAAATTATAGCAACCATTTTTCTATTAAGTAGCTCTACCTTAATTAAGCTTCAGCAAAGTCTATCCACAATCTTCTCATCTACAGGAACACAAAACCTTACAAACACTCTCATGAACTAGATTTTTGAGACACATGGTCTCTTCATCTACAAGAACATAAAACCTCATGAATGCTTCCACAAACTAGTTCTTCAAAACACACACACAAAGTAGGTACTCTTCATAACTAATAGTGATGTCTTAAAAAGTCTTCTTCTCCAAGCATACTCACAGTATAAGTACTCTCCCTCTTCCTTAGCACTGATTTCTTCCCCAAATCTCCATCTCCATCATCAACTACAATTTTCTCACTCTTGTTAGGGCCAAAACATCTACATCTACATCATCAATCAATAATCACAACTCTTACACATAATCAAACTAACTACCACCATCACATCATTCATCATCCTTTATCTCTCATGCAGAGAGGTACCTCCATAGTATCACTTAGAATCAAACCTGCTATCTTTATAACATCACCTTCCATCCGTTTCAACTTATACAAGATCCAACTAGCTTTTTGCACAGGAGCATGATTCATCATTTTTAACTATCACACACAATCAAACTAGGCTCTTACTATCTTGAATCATGTCTTTCATGTGGAATTGGACCTACTTTGATACCACTTGTTGTAACAAATATCCCTTCTTTAAACAAAAAAAAAAAAATTGGGCAATTAAAATAATAGGATATCTAATAACACACAAATAATTTAATGTGAAAAAATCCCAAACTTTAGAGAAAAATCATAGATGGGAAGAGATTTACCATATTATCAGGATTACAAAATAAAATGTGTGAAAATTCTCAACTATAACCCCATATCTTCTTAATCACTATCTTTATATCTTCTCAAACCTCTACAAGAGTTCCCACACAACTCCCATAAGCACTCACATCAAATTTTTCTCATATCTTAAACCCTTAATCAATACAAATATTCATTGCCCAAATATTTGATTAGTAAGCACTCACAATTCTAATTTAAAACAAAAACCTAACATGAGTAAGAAAATAACTCATAATAGGAAACTAACATTAATTGATTATAATTAGAATTTGGGTCAAATTCAATAGGGGGTTTATCTTTGTACTTCTACAATATCCACATAACTATTACATTATAAGATCTTTAACAATATTTGCAAAATGCATTTTCCACACTGTCTACTTTTTTGAGATCAAATGATTCCATATTTTGAAATTTTTTGATCTTTTTACTAAATCAATTCAGGATAATGGAGTACCTACATTCTTATGACTACGAGGGCATCATAAAAATGAGGATGTCAAGGAGGAAGAGAAGAGGATGTAAATTTGAATGTGCCTAAAAGAGTATTTATAAAATTGTTATTTGAAAAATTGGTAGCTATATTTTTTAAAAAATGTTGATTATCCAAATAATTTTGTATATCATTGGAATAATTTAAATTCATGGTTAAAATTTAATAATATTAATGAAAAGAGATTACTAATAATTAAAAAAAATGACAACTATTAAATCAATAAAAATATTATAAAAATGGAAAAATATAAAGTTAAATAAATTATAAAAATATAAGTAGAGAGAGTTAAAGAGTTTTATCAATTCTTTGAATTAAACAATTTAAAACTTTATGTATTATCTTTCATTAAGTTAGACACTTGAAAAGAAATAAAAATGTAATACAAATTCTAAAAAATATAAAAAATTGAAAAGAAAACTAATATAAGATTGAAAAAATATTAAAAATTAAAAATAAAAGTAACTAGGCTTTGCAATGTGTGACTGCTAGGGCGTGCAGTGCAGACTGCAAGGGCATCGGATAATTTTGGAGTCCGGACTAAGCAGAGTCAGAGAGTTATCCAAATCCCGTGATTCACGTTTTCCAAATATAGCCTAATAATTTGGAGGACCAAGCTGAGGCATTATCCTACATCTGGTTTCCAAATATCATCCTGGACAAAAAATTTTCTTTTCCTAATTTTAATTTTATTTATTAATATATTATTACTTTATATTAGTTATTTATATAATTATCTTATATAATATTATTCTAATTTTTAAATTTTTTAATAATAATTTTTCTACACAATTTTATTTATTAAATTTAATTTTATTAAAATTAATTGTAATTATTTATTTTAATAAAGTTATATAATATATTTAAAAATATTAAATATATAAACTCATTAAATATTAAAAAATATTTAATATTATTTTAATATATTTATATATATTAAAATTATAATTTTAATATATATATACACATTAATTAATTAATCTTATATTACTAGATTAATAGACTTACATAATAGACTAATCCATTAATCAGAGAAATCAACACTTACAAGTCACTAAAACATTAACTTGTCATTAAAAGAAAATTGCCAATACAGCAACAATAGAATACATTGCAAAATTAATGCTGTATCGTTGTCGCCTTAATAAATATGTTGCATGTCAACATTTTCATTAAGGATTTTAATGATAGAGTGGCCGGGAAACTTGACTGACATAAGAAATTAATGATTGCAATTAAACAATTAAAATATTAAAATTTTTGAAAAAAAGTTGAATTAATATAAATTACATTAATGAACATTAAGATATATAAACTGTTATTAATTTCAAATGAGATCATTAAGATATATTATTCGATCCATTTGCAATTAAATTTCAATCATTGTACATTGCATACCATATGTTATATTTTACAAGTTAATTTAATTCAAATTTCTTTCTTATAATTCAATGGAAAATACAAAATCATTTAGATTTATTTGACTGTTAAATTGTTGAATAATTTCTGCTTCTTTTTTTTTTTTACAAATTAGGAATAATTTAATCAATAATGTTTCTTATTACAATTAACCATTCACTAATTCTTTCTAATTACAATTGGTTGTCCAAGGGAAATATGGCATGTGTTATTTGATGTCTAATAACTGTTATTAATTTAATAACAAATTAACTGAACATAAATTAAAAAAATCAAAAGTTGACAAAACTATTTCAAAACAAAAAAAAAATTAAGGGACGTAAATACATTTTTTCTAATTTTTTTGAAAAATAACATATGCAAACAATTTATTGCATTTTAGAATAACTTTTCTTTAATAAAAGAAATGCAAACAGGCTCTTAGAAACTAATATGTTATTTATTTATTTATTTTGCCCTTGTTGGTGACACAGTCTCCACTTGTTCAGATTTGTATTATTCTTTTCAACAATATGTTTGTTTTTATAATGAAAACTACATTATTTATTTTAATGAAGGAAAATTATTTGTTGAACTTATCCAATTAATTAAATGAGAAAATGTTATCTGATATTATGTTTGTTTTTTACTGTTATATTGAAAAAATAGTATTATTAAAAATTTTGCAACTTTATTTTGCAATTTAAAATGCATTATATGAAATATACGCGTGCTTTCTTCTTTTTATTTTACCAAAAGTGTACCTTCACTTTTATTATAGCATTCAAGAATTTTTTGCAGGAATTGTGTCTACGGTGAATCTAGGGTAACAGTGAGATTCTCTTATTGTTTATTATTATTTTTATAAGTCAAAAAATATCTCATTAACGTTAAAATTTAGGAAAAAAAATACTTTGATATTTCCTGAATTTTAATGAAGTTATACAGAGCTCTTATGTAATTTTAAAATTTACTTAGATTTTTCTTAAAATATAAAAAATAAAACTCTTAAACCTAAATTTGAATTTTTCATAAAAAAATAATAAAAAAAGATAACTATATAATTCAAATTTAACAATATAAAATTATTAAACTCAATTTAGTATTATAGCCTGATTCTGGATATTGGATTGGATTATTATGATAGGTAGGATTTAAATATCTCTTTACTATTATTTATTAATTAGTCTCTATTCATATATCTCATATGATTAGATAGTATTTTTCTCCATCAGATTGTTATCTTACAGTTTCCCAATTAAGGATCAGAGCCATCAAAAAAAGTGATTATGTCAAGAAGAAAATATCAATAGATTAAGTAGGAAGTTCAAGTAATTCTAATGCTTCTTAAATCAATTTTACATTTTATCATATTATATGATTAAAATGTTAAAGTTAAAAATTATTGAATTTATTTTAGTACTGAATGTAATGCTTTTTTAACCATTTATGCTTAATTAAAGTATATATTTGATCACAAAATACTTAAAATATCTTATATTATTTGATTTAAATCTATAAGTATCTTTTCTCATTTGAATCTATAATTATTATTTTTTCATTATTTCATTAATGAAAAATTCAAATTTAAATTTCAGTATTTTTTTTTATATTCAAGGGAGATTTATGTAGGTTTTTTTTATATTTCAAGAGAAATTTATATAGATTTTAAAACTAGAAAGAGGATATCAAAAAATGTTAAATAATAACATTCAGATTTCAATAACCTAGAAAAATTTTCAAATCTAGCTAGGGACACTATTTGTGTAACTTATTGACCCAATTAGTCTTTGGACTCTCATGATGTATGATTATTGTTATTATAATTATAATTATAGCTATATGTCTCTCTAAGCCCCGAAGCTTGTTCCAACATATATATATATATATATATATATATATAGATATATATGTACTCTTATCACATGCATAACAAAAAAACACAAATGCTGGTCCTTCTCATAATAAAACAGACAATATTAATGCGGTAGCTTGTATCCCACGTGGCTTTCATGATCAAACTTTAAATGCTATATTTGTTAATATCTCATTTATTCATTTTTATTTATGATTTAAAATAAATGCATCATAATAAATCATTTTAATTTTGAAAAAGAGAAGTTAGATTTTATCAATTTATTTTTTATTAAAAGTGTGTTTAAAGTGGTTGTATATTTATCAGGATGATAGGCATAATGTATATATATATATATATATATATATATATAATAAATGCATTTCTTATCTTCTAAAACGAGGCATAAAAAAAAAAAAAAAACTTTCTCAATCAGCGGATAACTAGGGATGGAGAAAACACAGGTAACCAAGTTTATGTTTTGAAAATTGGAATTCCCTTCAAACATACACAAATTCATGCACTCCCTCCAATTTTCTCCAGAGTAATTCAAAGCGAAGTTCATACTTTTGGAAGATTAAGTGATTTTATTATTTAATTATTCTTTAGAGTAATTTTAAGCAAAGTTCAGAATTTTAAAAGATTGAATGATTTTATTATTTATTTATTGTTTTTCAAATCTGAAGTAAGAGTGAAATAAAAAATGTAAAAAAAGATAATCTAATTATATAAATATTCAACCTCATGAGAATTTAAACTTTTCATAAAATTACCATGCTCTTCATTTATCAAAGTTAAATGTATGAGAAATAAGGAAAGTATTAAATAGTCTGAATTTTAAGAAAGAAGAATTTTATTTTACTAATTTATCCTTTATTAGAAATCAATTATTATATGAAGTGTTTATCATTTATTAAAGATGATAGGAGTATAATAATAATAATAATAATAATAATAATAATAATAATAATAATAATAATAATAATAATAATAATATATACGTTTTGAGTAATTTAAAACGGAAAGAATTTTACCACAGTAGACAAAAAGGAATAGAAGGAATAAATGTTAGGACCAAAATTTCATCGTATTGAGATCATTTTCTTAAATTTTTTGTTTTTTCCAGTTTTAATAAAATTTAACCTTTCTATAGTTGGATACTAATGCATTTTGATCAAACTGTACAGCTACTATGTAGTGTTACTAGTATATATTTTGGGAATTATATATATATATATATTTTTTTTTTCATAATGATTATCTTTCATGTATGTTTGCAACTTATATTCTTCTGCACGGAAATTTGGAACCCACACAAATTTTGTATAAAAGAAAAAGAACAAATTACATCATCTCTTTTGAAATTTAGTCTAATTATATTTACATTATTCTAGTTTTGAAAAGATACACTTCTATATATATATATATATATATATATTTGTAATAGGAGATATAAATATATGTTTAAATATAAGGAAAAGGGCATGTATATGATAAAAGGTAAACAATTGTATATTCTAAAAATAAAAATGTGTAAACATAATTAAATAAAACTTTAAGAAAGATAAGTGTAATTTTTTCAAAAATAAAATTTAAACTTTTTAACATAACCTATGAAAGTTGCACAGCAATGTGCTCGTACCTTTTTATATATATATATATATATATATATATATTTGCAACCCACACTTATTTTGTACAAAAGAAAAAGAATAAATCACATCATGAAATTTAGTATAATTACATTTACATTATTCTATTTTCAAAAAGATGTACTTTTTTTTTTTTGTGATAGAAGATATAAATATATGTTTAAATATAAGAAAAAGGGAATGTATATGATAAAAGGGAAACAATTGTATATTCTAAAAATAAAATGTGTAAACATAATTAAATAAAACCTTTAGAAAGATAAGTGTAATTTTTTGAAAAATAAAATTTACACTTTTTAACATAACCTATGAAAGTTGTACAACAATGTGCTTATACCTTTATATATATATATATATATATATATTAACAGTGAAATTTGATTCGTACGGGGAGCCCAAACTTCAGCCAACAGAGATGATTCGGTGAACGCCAAACTGCAACCTGACGTAGAAATCATAGAAAGAAGAAGAAAAGCATACAACAGACAACATAGATTTTTTAACGTGATTCGGCCAAATCCGGACGGCACCGGACCTTAAGTCCACGGATAATGTTATTACTGGGAAAGTATTTACAATATGCAGTATTTTTACAAGGATTCCTCTTTAGTGAGCTCTATGGCTCTTTGCTCTCAGAAGTCTCTCTTTTACAATAAATTCTCTCTATTTTCTTGTGTCTCTTCTATTACACAAAGTCCTATATACATAAAGGCTAATCTTGCAATTTGGCTCTTGCAGGCTCTCTGTCAATCAGCACCTACAGACTGGCTCTTCCTCGATTTGCATGCTCAACAGGGCTTTGGCTGGGAGTGGCCTCCTTCTGCGGGCTAGGCCTCCATTAGCTGGGCTTTTGCCGGCCTATCCAAAAATGCTATGAACATAAGCCCCCCAACTCTTAGTGCGCTTTGCAGATTGAGAGTTAGACTTCTGCTGGCAGAAGCTTGATTTGCCATGCTAACATGAATAAGTTCTTGCAAATCACAGTTTAAAAGATTTAAGTAGAATGAATGTCCGATGAATCAATCACTTCGGTAGCAGATATTAATAAATCATATGATTTAACATAAATGGGCTTTCAGCCAGAAAATCATGATTTAAAATCATATGTCATATTGAAGGGCCAAGGAGGTCACTCAGATGCGTGATGAGCAGGGTGTTTGGAATGTTGGTGGGGTTCCTTTCTAGGGTTCCCAATAGAGTTCGACCCAATGGAGTTCAACCCAAATATAGTTTTGCCTTAGAAAGGTGCCTCGTCGGGAGATCTTGTTCCCTTGAGGTATTGTCTCATTTTGGCAATCGCCTTGAGATTTTGTCCCACCATAGGAGCATAGGTGGCCTTTAGCCTCTTTCCCATAGGAATGCCTCGATTGGCATGAGTTTGGGGTGCTTAATGGGGGCATTTGTGCGACCTACCTAGGCATCCAATAGTACAACTTTAGCTTTGAAAGAGAGAGTAGAAAACCAGCTGTAATAAAATATTTAGTACTGGGACAAGAAATTATATCTAGCTCGTTCAAGTAGATAGGGAATGAAAACTTAGCTTTGATTAAATGTGAGCGATAACATTGCTAGAGTTGGAATGACAAGCCCCACACTCTGGGTTTCTGTTCAGCTTGGTGTTAACCGCGAAGGACAGAATGCACAAACTTAAGGTCGTTTGGAAAGTGAGGGTAGGAATTCTTTTTGGTTGCCTTACGCCTCAGAGTCACGTCTGGCTTTGGCATGCATTTCCATTGGCTGCACCATCATTCAAAAGCATATCTCCTCACATGTCACGTTCTGGTGTTAGCATCCCTGTTAATGTAGGTCCGCTACGAGGTAGGGTGAGTTTGCCCTTCGATTTAGCTCCAATGCATGATGGTATAGGCGCGAAATTGTTCTAGGTTGCATGGCCACATAGGCTAGGTTGTCAAACCCAAACACCATACGGTCACAGCACGAGCCCCCCATTGAAACCAGATGCTGCACGGATGGCGTGGAAGCTAGTCACTGAGTTCGACCTTTGCATGGTTACTGCAAGGGCTTGCTATTGACCTAAACAACTTCACAGTTGTGTAAGCTCTTCATGGGACTGGACTACTACATAGCTGTGGGGGTCGAGCTGTTGTCTACTGTGAGGATCGAACTGTAGCTGGACATGAGCCTGCCATCTTGATCATTGAACTTCCAAGTAGCGTATGGTTACTGCATGCGAGCACATCATAGACTTCACGGCTGTGTGAGCTCATCACTTTTATTGTCACATGGCTATCACATTCATGTTCAGAACCATCTCATAATGGCGCTACTATCATGAGCTTGTTGGGTCATCCATGCACGGTGTCACGGTCTGGTAGCTCTCTAGCTGATACTGTGTAGCGCATGTTACAACTCTTTGCCAACATGCCAGTCATTCCCCCAAACTTGAGCCACACTTGGATAGACATTCGGGACACTGAGGATTTTGTCGCCCATACAACTAAAATCCAATGCACAATAGGTTCGCAAGCCAACAAGAACGTTTAGTTAAAGCATTAGCGCATACCGAGTCTCAAAGAATATATCACATAAGAAGCCTCTGTGCATATCGAGATAAAAAAATGGGGAGCGGGACAACTCCATTTTATTAATTATATCTCATTACATAGTTTTAAGTGTGTAGGGGAAGTTTTCTAAGCTCCACACTCAATCCCTAGCCTGAGCCTTGGTGCCCCACTGGTCACCGACTTGCCCCCTTAAAGAACATTCTAAGCAAAATGCCCACCGACAGAAGTAGACATACTTTTCTTGAGTTGACATAAGGACTTTTTGCCTAGCTCCTAAGGGTTCTAATGCGCCATCTTATATGGACATGAAGATAAAAATGCAAGGATCGCAACCATGTACTTTCCTACTCGTATTGGATAAACGATCCATGTCAAAAAGACACAAATACCTTCAAAATAGAAAAAATTTGAAAAAATAATCTACAAGTGCATTTGCTTCCAAATTCACGCCACATGATCTCCTCTTCATGCTTGATTTTTGTGCAAAGTTTCATTCGAATCCGAGCACATTAACTTGTCGAATCTTGGTCACAACTGCTAACTTATGACACATGGCTTGAGTGCGAGGACCAAGCTGCTGCATGGACTGTGAGCTCGAAGTGAAAATGAACTATGGTTAGGGCGTAGGCTCATCCTCGTGCGAGCTTCGAGAGCTAGACCACTGCATGCTATGAACTTTAAACTACGCTGGGTGGCTGCAAGCTTGGCGGGCTTCGAACTACTACTGGGTAGCTGTGAGCTTGGCATCGAAGCAAGCAGCAGTTGGATGCGAGCTCGTCACCTCGTATGCTGCTGCATGGCCTAGCCTGAGCTCATCACAGGACCTCCTCGCTACGTGAGCGTACTGTCGAGGCAAGTTCTACATGGCTGTGCACGAGCTCATCTTTAAGTTCATGATGATGCAAACTCGTTACTACTTGAACTGCGAATACTGAGCTCATAGTTGAGAGCTCATTGTTGCTACGTCATAGAGGACAGGTCTGTTGTCAGAGAATCTTGATGCAGAGTGATATTAGGCATGGCTGGAGTGCGAGCTCGTCTCCAAACCAGATCACTGCACATTGTGAGCTTTGCTTCACGCTGCCATCATGGGTTCCCACAAGCTATTGCTATGGCTAGAGAATGTGGGTGGCGGTAACTGGTTGAGTGACAAATAAGGCAATCCAAAGTTGAACGATTTGCTAGAAAAGGAAGAGAGGTGGTAGTCTGCTGGCTCGTATACTATTCTTCGGTGAAGGCAAGACTAGGTTCATCCAACCAGTGAAAAAATAGCTTCCTTATGGTGGGATTCAAGCAGGCCAATCATCACAGTAAAATTAACCAGGATGCAGGTGGAGTCCCCACAGACGACAACAAAATGTTGATGGTGAAATTTGGTTCATATGGGGAGCCCAAACTTCAGCCAACAGGGATGATTAGGTGAACCCAAACTACAACCTGGCATAGAAATCATAGAAAGAAGAAGAAGAGCATACAGTAGATAGCACAGATTTTTTAACGTGATTCGGCCAAATCTGGGCGGCACCGGACCCTACGTCCACGAATGATGTTATTACTGGGAAAGTATTTACAATATGCAGTATTTTTACATGGATTCCTCTCTAGTGAGCTCCATGGCTCTCTACTCTCAGAACTCTCTCTTTTACAATGAGTTCTCTCTATTTTCTTGTATCTCATCTATTACACAGAATCTTATATATATATATATATATATATAAAGGTTAATCCTGCAATTCGGCTCTTGCAGGTCTCTATCAATCAGCATCTGTAGACTGGCTCTTCCTCGATTTACATGCTTAGCAAGGCTTTGGCTAGAAGTGGCCTCCTTCTACGGGCTAGGCCTCCACTAGCTGGGCTTTTGCCAGCCTATCCAAAAAATGCTATGAACAGGAACCCACTCAAATTTTGTATAAAAGAGAAAGAATAAATTACATCATCTCTTTTGAAATTTAGGGCCTGTTTGGAAGTATTTTCAGGTGTTTTTATTTTATTGTTTTTGAAAACAGTTTTTTAAAAACAGTTTCTAAAAACTGTTTTTTTAGAACAAAAAAATAAAAAATTTATTTGGATGTAAATTTTGAAAACAGATGTTTTCTTTATTTTTGAAGATTAAAAAAATATATTTAATATTATTTACAACTTTGT
>JANHAO010007744.1:0-19865 GCA_026873985.1 Saraca asoca | reverse complement strand
TCTCCAACAATAGCAAATATACATACCTCAAATTTCAGGTCACATTATTATATCATATTTTAGTATTTCTCAGAGTAATAAAGTTTAAGTAAGTAAAATAAACAATCAAGATCAAAACTCTCCTTGTTACTCCTTTCCACCTTATCTCACACAATCGCTAGCCTTATCCCTCCAAGTTCCACCTTATCCCATGCTACATATCAGAATGCACAGATCCAAGATTCAGTTCATATACCCAATCTTATCTCATCACCATCATTCATAGTCTTATATCTCATGGGAAATTTTCAAGTTTTCAAACGATATCACATCTCATAACAAATATATCACATAATTCACATTGCTATCCTAAATCACAACCTTATATTCCTTGTCACATTATTGCAATAGTTATTAAGATTATTACTATAACATTAATATATAAATAATTAATAAATTAATTCATATTAGCTAATGAGTTAGCTCAATTAGGCATTATTGATGATTATATTGGAAATGACTAGCAACTGTATGAAGTTAAGTTAAGAAAATGAAAGTTGCTTCATAAAGAAGTGAGTTTGAGCTATTTGAATGTATAAATTTGGAGGTGTGAGCATGATCGTGATTGAAATCTGAGTAGAATTGTGATTAGAATCATAAGATTCAAATGGGAAGGTTTTGATTCGACTTGGGAGGATTTAATGCATATGAGTTTACTCATCTAAAATTGTAAACTTTTGGAAAGTCCAAAGTATGTATGCAATCAGAATCGTGATTGGAATAGAAAAAAAAAAGGGATATGAAAAGGTTAATTTGAATTGCAAGAAACTTGTTAAATTTTTTATTCAAATTGCAAGGCACAATGCAATTCAATTTCCACGAGCATGATCGCAAAGCCAATGTAAATATTGCGATTCGACTCATGAGATTTGGAAATAAAATAGAGTAGCAACCAAAATAGGGGAAACACCATCCAACTTCCACCAAATCATAAAAGGTTCAATACACCATTCTTTTAGAAGCTTAACAAGTATAAATTCAAGCTTTTCCAAACATAGAACCATATTTATATCAACAATTCCAATCAAAAACAAACTAAGCCATAAGACCACACAATACCCATTTTTCTCATCATAATCAATAATTTAAGGATTCACATACAATTAGTTATATTACAACTCACAACAAAGTTAAGAATTGCTCACCTAAATAGCTGAAACAAAGAGATTAAGATAATCTATAAAGGTCATTCGATGCTCTTTATGAAAAAAAAGAAGAACAGGTTAACTTCTTGAGTTTTTCAAGGTTCTTTTTCCATCAAATAATCAAATACTATTAGATTATAGTTTCATTCCATAGAAACAAGTTAGAAATAAAAGATTTAAGCTTTAAAAACTTCAGAAATTCATATAGATTCTTGAAGTGAATAATGACATAAATAGTAATTTTTAGATTCAAAAATTCATGATTCAGATTATTCTTAATGAATCAACAAGATTTTGGTACTGAGTTGAAGAGGAAGAAGAGAGAAATTAGCAGTAAAAATATGAGAAATTAATATAAAGGAATGAAATGTTTACTTAGAGAGAAAGAGAGGTGTACAGTGAAAGAGATTCCAAGTTGAAACTTGTGTGTGTTGCATGAATGCAACTGTGGAAGGGCTGGGGAAGAAAAAAGGAACCGATCCTTTGGAGGCTAAAATAGGAAAATTTGAGTCACCTTTTAACTCTTCCTAGACAAGTTTCTCAAATTTTCTCCTTTAATAACCTTACCATTTCCTATTGCTTCAAATTTAAATTTAACATACTCATCGATTACTAGTAGCTATAAAATTTTACTACAATTTAATGAAATTAATTATCTTCATAATGACTAGAAGTTTGTGTTTGCTAGGTACCTGTAGCCTTAGTTTCAAACTCTCCAATTTCAAAAATTAAATCCCAAAAATACAAATTTTATTTTATAAGTATTCAAAATAGAAAATTTTAATTTATGAGGATTCCTAAAATTCATATAATTTATTTCTAATATATATTGGCACTTCATTTATTAGAATTTATAGTTTTGAAACTCATAGAATTTCCAAATCCTAGAATTCTAAACAATGACGATAAGTTTAATAAAATGAATTAACGATTATGAGTAACATCTTACACTAAACATTTATTGTATGAATCGCTTACAAAATAATTAAGGATACTTTTCTTGTATATTAGATTCTAACTCCCTTGTGGCTTTTTGCTTATCATGCCATCCTCACAACACTTTAACTATAGGAACTTCTCTTAATCTTAGCTTTTGAGTTTGTCAATCAAGAATAGTTACCAATTGTTCTTCATAAGTTAGCTTAGTGTCTACTTGAATCGATTCTTCCTTAATTATATATGACTCATCCAGGATATATTTCCTCAACATAGAGACATGGAATATCAAGTGGATTCCTTTCATTTCAGCTACAAATTCTAATTAATATGCTACAACTCCTATACGTTTAATAATTTGAAATGTTCCAATATATCGTGGCACTAATCTCCTCTTTGTACCAAATTGCATGACTCATTTCATAAGAGATATATTAAGAAACACTTGGTCATCAACCTCAACCTCTAATTCTTTTTTTTTCTCTCATCTAAATAGGATTTCTATCAGTCTTGAGCCACCCTTATTCAATCACGAATCAATTATAGCTTTTCAATGGTGTTTGCTATAAGGACTGGTCCTAATAGCTTTACTTCTTCAGACTCAAACTAACCTATTAGAGATTTACATCTTCTTCCATTCAATACTTCAAATGGTGTCATTTGGATACTAGATTGGTAACTATTGTTATAGGCAAATTCAATAAGTGGCAGATATTTTTCCTAGCTTCCTTCAAATTCCATCATGCATGCTCGAAGCATGTCTTCCAATATATGTATCGTTCATTCCAATTGACCATTTGTTTGTGGAAGAAAAATAGTACTAAACCATAATTGAGTACCTGACACTTGTTGAAATAATTACTAGAAGTGAGAATTAAATTGAGTATCATGATCCAAAATGATCATTGACTGCACACCATATAAAGGAACTATCTGATCTAGGTACATTTACGTATATTAAGCAATTGAATAAGTTGTCCTGACTGGCAAGAAATGGGCTAATTTAGTTAAGTGATCAATGATGACCCAAATTGAATCGTAGCCTTTTAGCAACTTTGGCAATCCAACTAAGAAGTCTATCATTATGCTTTTCCATTTTCATTTTGAAATCTTAATGGAAAAATATAGTTCTATCAGATGTTAATGTTCTGCCTTCGCTTGTTGACATATAAGACATTTGGTCACATATTCAAGCATATCTCACTTCATGCCTTCCCATCAGAATACCTCTTTCAAATCATAATACATCTTAGACACTCCTAGGTGTATTGTGTATGATGAGTTGAGCTTGATATAACAAATCATCTCAAATACTCGAGGGGACCAATAATTGTCTTTCCTTTTTAAGCACTCTTGTCTTATCAATCACAAACTTTGAAGTTGGTTCCACTTTTGCCTTTTGTTTAAGGGTCACATATTATGGGTCTTGTTTTTGAGATTCTTTAACACAATCTACCATCATCGATTGTATCGTCATGTGGGATAATATTAAGGTTTGGTCTAGAAATTTTAGTTGCTTTGCAAGGTTTTCAAATTTTGGATAGAAACACATTAACTTTTCTTTTTTAGAAAGAAGATAAGCTAAACTGCTTGCTGATTTATGACTTAAAGCATCTGCTACCATATTTGCTTTGCCAGGATGATAAATTATCAAACATTTATAATCTTTCACCAACTTTATCCACCTTCCTTATTAAAGATGAAAGTTTTTTTGTTTGAAAAGGTATTTCAAGCTTTGTGGTCCATGTAAATCTCACATGTTTCTCCATACAAGTAGTGTCTCCGTATCTTCAAGGTAAAGACTACAGCCGCCATCTATAAAACATAAGTAGGATAATTTTGCTTATGTTCCTTCAGTTGGCATGATGCATATATGATTACTCTTCCATTTTGCATCGACACACGTCCACATCCAATTCATGAAGCATCACAATACACCACATAACCACCTGATCCAGATGGTAATGCCAACATTGAGGTTGTCATGAAACACCTCTTTAGTTTTTGAAAGCTTTCTTCATATGTAGGCATCCATTCAAATTGTACTCCTTTTTTAGTAAGCTTAGTCAACGGCACAGAAATCTTGGAAAAATCCTTGACAAATTTTTGGTAATATCCAATTAATCCTAAGAAATTTTGAATTTTAGCAACTATTAAAGGTCTAGGCCAATTCTCTATGGCTTCTACTTTCTAGGGATTAACTCGTATCCCTTCTTGCAACACAGCATGACCAAGAAACTTGACACTTGTAATACCCTAATTTTTTAAAATTAATTTTGGTAACAAAATAGAAAAATTAAAAAAAAATTAGAGGAATTTGAAATTTTAGATATGAAGCAATGAGAGGTCCAAATATAGTAGAAATAGAGTATATAAAATTTTAGAAATATTTCAAAGATCGAACTATTGTCATGAATGTTGAAAGAACAAAATTCATATTTTTGAGATTTGATTTTCAGAAAATTTTAGAAATATTGAAACTAGGGTTATGAATGTTAGATGAACACGAAATTAGAGTTGTTACCAAGGCATTTATTTTAACTAATTTGTATTAAAATTACGTGATCACTGGTGATTAATAAATGCATTAAATTTAAGCTTAAAATGGAAGAAATAAGAAAATTACTAAAAAAAAGAAAGGTCAGCTTGTAGCTATTAGGAAGTTGACTCATTTTTCCCATTTTACCCTTCATTTAGTTGGTTCCTCTTCCTCTTCCTTAGCTTTCTAGACTGCACAAGTCATGCAAAATCTTCTTTTCCAAGTCTAGCCCTTTCTCTCTTTACCTTCACTCTTTCTTTCTCATCAAGTAAGCTCACTAACTCTTCTTTTTATTTTCTTAAATTTTTATTGTTGAATCCTTTCTTCTTCCTTTTCATTTTGATATCAAAATCATGCTAATTCATTAGATATCATTCAAGTTATGAATTTTTGAAGTTAACAGTTATTGTTCATGTCACTATTCACTTCAAGAACACATATCAATTTTCTGAAGTTTTAGAACTCAAATCTTGTATATTTAGTCTATTTCTATATAATAAAACCATAATCAAATGATATCTAATTGTTTGTTGAAAGAAAAACATTCAAATAATTAAGAAGCTGACATACTTTTCTTCAATTTATGAAGAGTGTTTGTGATTGTGGAGCATAACTTGAGATCAATAGTAACTTGGCATATCCAACTCACTTATAAGTAACTCTTACCATTCTTTTGAATTATTATGTGTTTTGTGCTTATGATCCATTGATTATTTGATGCTAGTTGATGGAAATAAGTTTTTGTGATTGTGGAGTATAATTTGAGATTGAATGGATCTACTGATAAGATGATTAGTTTGTTGTTGAAATAGTTGAGTTTTATGTATGCTTAAGCTTTAGAAGCATGTCAAGTTGAGAACCTTTAATGTAATCTTAAATTGGAAATTATTTTCTCTTGTTGCTTGCAATTTCTACTCATACGAGTAGAATCACAGCCTTTTGAACTGAACCTGCGATCATGCTCATACAATCCTAGTAGTTTTGCTCTTACAATTTGAATTGAAACTTAGACTAGATTTATGTAATTTGAATTGATCTTTCTTACTTTGTTTTCAATTTTGATCGTGATCCTGATCGCGTTTATAGTTGAACTTCTTGAATTATTGCACATTTTGACTAGTAGACTCATATTTTTTATCTAATTCTCTTCAAATTGAATTGGATTTTTCACACTTGAACTCTTCAGTTTTGATTGCGATTTGACTCAAATTTCTTTAATTATCCTACTCATGATTTTGATCGTATCTTTAGAAATTTTCACATTTTTTAGCCTAACTTCACTTCTTTCTAAAATAGTTTCTATTCCCTTTGTTTAATCATATATACATCCTACTAAATTGAGTAAAAATTAAGCAATCTTAAATAGGTAATTATAATCTAATACTATTAAATTTAACACTTGGCTATATATAATATTAATATGAATTTATTTATAATAATCATATAATGAAACAAAGAATATGTGGTGCATGTAACTTATGTGATTGGAATTGGGGCTGAAAGAGAATAATGTGATATAGTTGTTATGAGAATCATATTGCTTAATGTTTGTCACTTTTCATGAGATCCAAAATGGAATATGGTATCATGAATGATGATAGAATATGTTAATGTGATCTTGATGTTGCATCTATTATTGGATTGATATCCTTGACTACTTGAAAGTTCTTATGAGACTTGAAATGTGAACGATAGGTTGTGATGAGGAATTATGAATCGAATCCTAGATCAGCGCATTTTGAAATGATGAGTGGGATAAGGTTGACTTAGAGGGATAAGGGTGGGTTTGTGCGGGATAGGCTGGATCAAAGTAACAAGTAGATTTATGATTATTATTATATAATGTTTGACTTGTTTAAATTTCCTTATGAAATATTGAGATATGATATTATGAGATTGGAATTTACAACGAACCAAAATTGTGGCTTGTGGCTACAAGAGCTGACTTGGCATCATGCATTAGAAAGATTATGATGTGAACATCCTCAAGGGCGGATCTCTATTATTTAGCATTTTTTTATGAGAATTTGCATGAGAAATAGCTATCCAGTTGAGGTATGATTGTTTTTATATTTTATATATATTCTTTGTTGTTTGAAAAGTTCATAGGTTTAGTACGTTTTATACACTGAGCCCCAGACTCATTCTTCTGTGGATTGTTTTTCAGATTCTTTAGAAATTGTCACTAAACCTACCCCTGCAAAGTAAGAATGGATAACAACCCGATGAAAATCACCATTGATGCTTCCACTACCATAGTCTTAGGCCCCATAGGATCATATCAAATAAATATTCAATATACCATTATCCTGAATTTGGTAGGATGCAAAGTTCTTCATGATATCGAGATCAGTCCACAGGAACCACCTAATGTACTCTTAATGATGGCCCTAAGATGGTTTAATCCCTAAAAGTTTACCATCTAGATGAAAAATTTTTTGTTAACCCTTTTAAAAAACTTGTAAATAAAAGAGCCACAGGGTTTAGTTAGGTTAACCTATGCTTCTGATGTTATGGTAAGACATAAGTTAATCTAACTTCTTTTAAATGCCTTATTTAAGAAGTACATAAGGTAGTTTTGGAAGTGGTTCCTAGGATTTAGGGAAAATAGAAGTTGTTATGTTAGCAACTATTTGTAAACTTCAGTACAATTTAGCAATCCTAGCATTGGCTTGTTGGATAATGCTAGTGTAAATCATATAATATAAGTATATATTTTCTATGAGTATTTTTTATCTTTCTAAAGTTTTCTATGTTCTAGGTAACCAATGAAATATGAATAAATATCTCTAAGGAAATCATAAGATGACTGTAATAGGAATAAACAATAAAGATTGGTAAATATATGTTAAAGGGATAATATTCACATTGGTCATGACTAGGAATTTTAGGTCATGACAACACTGGTGGCCCAAAATTCACATTTGGAGAATTTCACATAAAGCTTATGCTCATGTAGAGTCTACAACACTATTCTTAAGTGTTAATTATATTGCTCCTCACTGTTGAAGTATACCATGATATCAATCGATAAACATGATGACAAACTTAAAATAGTTTGAAAACTTGATTCATTAGGTCCATAAAAGTAGTTGGGGTGTTCTTCAGACCAAATAACATTAAGAGATATTTGTAGTGTCCATAATGTGTATGAAAAGTAATCTTAGGCATATCTTCTTTGCAAATCTTTAGTTGATGATACCCCAATCTCAAATCTATTTTCGAGAAATATTTTGCCCCTTTCAACTGATCAAACAGGTCATTGATATGAGGGAAATGATATTTATTCTTGATATTCACCTTATTCAACTGATAATAATCAGTACACAATCATAATGTCCTATCCTTCTTTTTAACAAAGAGTACAAGTGTTCCTTACAATGAAGTACTCGAACGAATAAAGACCCTATCAATCAATTCCTATAGTTGAGTTTTCAAATCTTTTAATTCCATTGGTACTATATGGTAAGGAGATATGGAGATAAGTTCAGTGCCAGGTACAAGATTAATGGTAAGTCCAATTTCCCTATCAATGGCAATTCAAATAAATCATTAGGAAACATATCAAGGAACTCATATATCACTAAGACCTCACTCAGATATGGAACAAATTGCTCTAAGTCTTTCACCATAGCTAAATAAGCCATACACCCCCTTTTTTAGTAATTTCCCGGCTTGCACACTAGAAATTAAACTAGCTATCTCAACTACTCATTCTCCTCAAAAGACTATGGAAAGAGATTCATCCATATGGGATGTAACCATCTTGTTAAAACAATTCATACATCCATGGTGTTGAGAAAGCCAATCCATACCTAGAATTATATCATAATCAACCATATCCAATGCGACTAGGTTTACAGATACCTATTTATCTCCAATCATCATAACGCAATCTCTAAACAAACAATCTACTAGAAAGGCCTTGCCAGCTAGGGTCATTACTATTAATGGAGATCTTTTTTAGTTCACTGGGTTTATTTAGTAAAATGGAAAATCTCTTTGTAATAAAGAAATAAGTAGCTCTAGGGTCAAACAATACTCGGGCTTGTAGATCGTGTAATTTCAAACTACATAAAACTATGACTTTCAATGCTTGGGCCTTTTGTCAGGTAAGATTGTAAACCTTCACTATAGCTTCATTAGAGTTTCTCCCTCAATTACTTCTCCCATCATTTCTATCGAATAAAGCTAGTGCTACTGAAGCTATAAATTGTGTTACTGGTTGACTTTAAGGTCAAGCTTGGTAATTTGCATCATATCTAAAGGCGCTTATATTTATGGGGCATTCCCTTGCTCTATGTCTTGGCTATCCACTTCAAAAACATCTAGTCAAATCTCTTCTACATGATCTATAATGGTTTATATTATAAATCCTATATCATGGCATGTTGGCATTAAAATTTCCTTGGTTTTGAGATGCATTTCTTCCATATAATGGAATAGAAATGGTTCAAACTGATTAACTTCCCACATTCCTTTTTGTAGTTAGATTTTGTGATTGGGATAGTCCAATAAAATTCGCCTCTCTAACTACTAGGTGGTATTCTACAAGTTGGAATTGATCCTCCACTTGATGCAGTACTAGTTCACTCGAATCGATCTCTTTTCTTATTGGCAAAAGATATTTCCCTTTCACTATGCTTTTTAGATCTCATTTCATTTCACAAAGCTTGATTTATAGCTTGCTAGTACATATCAACTTTAACACAACCAATGTAATAATCACAGAGCCCTTAAACAAACCTGTCTACTTTCATAGTCTCATTAGGAATTAGGTGTGTAACAAATCGAGAAAGTTAAGTAAATTAAGCATCATACTTATTCATGGATAGGTTTTCTTGTTTCATATGTTCACACCTCCAAGCATGCACTTGTCAGACAATAGGAGGAAAAAATTTGATTAAGGAAGTTTTCTTAGAACATCGCCTAAGTTAATGGTTTAGTATTTGTAGTTCACCCCCTCAATATTTCCTATATACTAATAATATGTCAAATCATCTAACTGATGCCCTACCAATTCTATTAATAAAGGTTCAAGACACTGTAACATCCTACCATATCTTTCAATTTGATCAAGGAATTGATACGGGTCCACAGAAGGATCTATTCCAACATAGTGAGGTGGTTTCAACTTTAAAAACTCATAAACAATTTTTAGCCTATTCTTTTGTTTATTTCTAAGAGAAGAGGTTCGATTTTGTTCATTTTGCCTACTCCTATCAGGCTCTCTATTTGGATCTTAGTCTTGGTTTTGTGTTAGTACATGTATCTAGCATTTATTGCTTGCTAGACTAAGTTTTCTGCTCATTGAAGGACTTTAGGGTTATCATCAACTTCACAATGTGGACTATTTCAACCAATGGATGACCTTCCATTATCAAATTTGGATTCTTAACCATCCTATCTTCTAGTTCTCACCATAATCTACATTACAAAATTAATTAGATTCTCAAGAGTTATGAAAGGTTTCAATTAATTATGCTGATATGGATACATATTTCATAAGGTTAACAGGAATGGTATCAGCATTATGTACTCTTGGGTGCACACATACTATCGATACTATTCCTATTAACACTTAATGAAACCACCATCACTATACAACAACTCTAGATATAGGCCTCTACTCTAACCAAGCTCTAATACCAAATATGTCATGACCTAAATTCCTAATCATGACCGACGTGAATATCAATCCCTAATTGATAATCACCAGCCTTTAATCTATTTTTATTTTTCGTTCTTAATTATACCTGTTTCAATATTCCCTGATCATCTTAACTCAAGTTCATTTAATTGGTTAAGAAATCATAAACTTATAGGAAAGAAAGGGAACTTATTGAAATATACACATACTTTTATAATATATATGGATATTATCCATTAAGGCATATGCCTATTGTAACATCAGTTTTAAGGGTTTCCAATAAATTCTAAAAAAACACTTATACAGGTAACTAGCCAACTATAAGAGTCATTCTCCCATAGTACCCCATGAGTCCTCACAAGACAAGGCAAAATAAAAGGTAATTTAACCTATTGCTTGTTAAGGAACCAAAAAAGTATAGGTTTAACTAACTATGCCCTCAAGAAATTCTATGACCTTACTATTTTCAAGTTTTCAAAAGATTAGCAAAATGTGTAAAGAAATGATCGATCCCTTAAGGATCAAACCACCCCTAGCCATCATTAACAATACATTGGGGGTTGTAAGAGAATGATCTCTACTTCATGCAAAACTTCGTAGCCAACTAAGTTTAGGATTATGATGTAATAGATCCTAATCTCATACATTCTTAGGGGACTATCTATTGTAGTGGTAAATACATCAATAGTGATTTTCATGGGATTGTTGCCCATCCTTACTTTTCAAAGGGTGGAATAATAGCAATATCTTGAGAATATGAAAAATAATCTACAAAAGAGTAAGTCTGGGGCTCAATGAGATAATTCATAACAAATTTATGAATTCTTTAACAATAGCAAATATACATACCTCAGATTTCTGGTCACATTATTATATCATATTTTAATATTTCTCAAAGTAATAACAGTTTAAGTAAGTAAAATGAACAATCAAAATTAAGACTCTCCTTGTTACTCTTTGCCACTTTATCCTGCTAAATCACCAGTCTTATCCTTCTAAGTTCCACCTTATCCCACACTACATATTAGAACATGCAGATTTAGGATCTGGTTCATATATCCAATCTTATCTGATCAATCACATCTCATCATCATCATTCATGGTCTCTTATCTCAGAGAAAATTTTCAAGCTTTCAAATAGTATCACATCTCATAATAAACGTATCACATAATTCACATTTCTATCCTAAATCACAACCACATATTCCTTGTCACATTATTACGATAATTATCAAGATTATTACTATAGTATTATATATAAATAATCAATAAATTGATTTATATTAGCTTATGAGTCAGCTCAATTAGGCATTATTGATGATTATATTGGAAATGGCTAGGAACTATATGAAGTTAAGTTAAGAAAATGAAAGTTGCTTTATAGAGAAGTGAGTTTAAGCTATTTGAATATATAAATTTGGAAATGCTAGCATGATCATAATTGAAATTTGAGTGGAATCATAGAATTCAAATGGGAAGATATTAATTTGACTTAAAAAGATTCAACGCAAAATGTGAGTTTGCTTGTCCAAAATTATAAACTTTCAAGAAGTCAAAAGTATGTACGTGATTAGGATTATGATTGGAATAAAAAAAATAAGATAGGAAGGGTTAATTCAAATTACAAGAAACTAGTTAAATTTTCTATTCAAATTATAAGGTACAATGCATCTTGATTTCTATAAGCATGATTGCGGGGTTAGTGAAAGTATGGTGATTCAACTTGTGAGCTCTAGAAATGAAAGAGAACAATAACCAAAATAGGGGAAACACCATCCAACTTCCACCAAATCATAAAGATTCAGTATGCCATTGTTTTAGAAGCTTAACAAGCATAAATTCAAGCTTTTCCAAACATATACCATATTTATATAAACAATTCCAATCATATTCAAACTAAGCCATAAGACCACACAATACCCATTTTCCTCATCATAATCAATAATTCAAGGATTCACATCTAATTAGTTATATTACAACTCACAAGAGAGTTAAGAATCACTCACCTAAATAGCTAAAACAAGGAGATCAAGATAATATACAAAGGTCCTTTGATGCTCGTCATGAACAAAAAGAAGAGCATGTTAACTTCTTGAATTTTTCAAGGTTTTTCTTTTATCAAATAATCAAATACTATTAGATTATGGTTTCATTCCATAGAAACAAGCTAGAAATAAAAGATTTAAGCTCTAAAAACTGTAGAAATTCATATGGGTTCTTGAAGTGAACAGTGAAATAAATAGTAATTTTTAGATTAAAAAATTCATAACTTAAATTATTCTTGATGAATTAACAAGATTTTGGTATTGAGTTAAAGAGGAAGAAAAGAGGAATTAGCAGCAAAAATATGAGAAATTAACATGAAAGAATGAAATACGTACTTAGAGGGAAAGAGAGGTGTAGAGTGAAAGAGCTTCCAAGTTAAAGTTTGTACGTGTCTTGCATGAATGCATTTAGGGAAGAGCTAGGGAACAAAAAGGGAACCAACCCATTGAAGGGCAAAATGGGAAAATTTGAGTCAACTTCCACTTTTGACTCTTCTTAGACAAGTTTCTCAATTTTTCTCCTTTTCTCGCAGCTTCAAGTCCAAATTTAACATACTTATCGATCGCTAATAACAATTAAACTTTAACATAATTTAATTAAATTTATTATTTTTGTAGTGACTATAAGTTTGCATTTGCTAGGTACCTGTAGCCCTAGTTTTGAACTCTCAAAAGTTTTTTGAAAATCAAATCCCGAAAGCGCGAATTTCATTTTACAAGTATTCAAAATGGAAATTTCCAGCTTCTGAGGATTCCTAAAATTCATATAATTTATTTCTATTATATCTAGATACTTTGTATCTCAGAATTTATAGTTTTAAAACTCCTAAAATTTTCAAATTCACCTTTTTGGATTCCTCCGAATAACCATTTTAGTACCAAAATTAATCTTAAAAAAACATTTAGGTATTACACGAACTTTAAAGAGTATTCTAATGTCAAGTCCCTAAGTCCTTCTAAGATTACCCCTACTCCACTACCTTTTCCATTCGATGAACCATTGATATCTAGGATCCACTATTAGTCCTTCAACTCATCTTCCTTTACCCTAATCATCTCAACTATAAAGTCTACCAATGTTTATGCTTTTGCCACTCTTCTTACTTCATACATGAGTCTGTATTCATAGAGCTTTATTACCTATGCCACGAGCCAATTAGTGAGATTGAGTTTGTTTAGTGCTTGTCTGATAAGGGCATCCATTCATACAATAATATAATAGGTTTGAAAGTATGGCTTTAATTTTCTGAATACTGATGGTATAGCAAAAGTCAACTTTTCTATGTTTTGATACCACATTTCTGCCCATGCAGCATTTAGCTTGTGAAATAAACAAGCTTTTGCTATCCCCCATTTTCTCAGATAAGTGCTAGTGTTTCACTAGGCTTTGATTAAGAAAGTATGGATGGCATGATCAAGTGCTCTTTCAATTCTTTGAAATCTTTTTCACATTCATTAGTCTATGCAAAGCTTTAAGCATTTTTAAACAAATTAAAGAAATGAGCATGTTTATCGGCTGACCTAGATATGAAACAAGTGAGAATGGCAATTCTCAATGCTTAAACTTCCTTAGTGTTCGATAGACTTTTCACGCCAACGATCACCTGGAACTTGGAAGGATTTGCCTTTATTCCTTGTTCAGTAAACATGAAATTAAGAAATTTTCCTACTCTTACCTTAAACGTGCATTTCTTAGGGTTTAACCTCATCTGGTATCTCCTCAAGATGACAAACATTTCTTCCAACTCTACCCAATATTGGCTTATGCTTTTTGATTTGATTAGCATATCATTAATATACACTTCCATATTCCTCCATATTTGTTTTGCATAGACTTTGTTCATCATTCCTTAAAAGGTTGGTCCTGTATTTTTTAGGTCAAATGACATTACCTTATAACAATATACCCCTTGATCAATTATAAATGTAGTATTACCTTTTTCCTCGAGGTGCATCCTTGGCTGGTTATATATCCTATGAATGCATTTTTGAAACTCAAAATCTCAAATCTTAACATATTGCCAACCAACTGGTCAATGTTTGCTAGTGGATATGAGCCTATTAGACACATCTTATTGAGGCCTAGGAAATCAATACATATTTTCCATCCTCTATTAGCTTTTTGGACAAAGACCACATTTTCCAACCATGTTGTGTGCATAACTTCATGAATAAAACTAACTTTTAGTAGCTTCTCTACTTCTTCCTTTATAGCCCTTTGTCGTTTAGCACCATGATTTCTCTTTTTTTGCTACACAGGTTTTGTGCTAAGGTTAATTGGTATGCTATGTTTAGGTCGATCCTTGGCATATCTATAAACACCTAAGCAAAAATCTCAATGTACTCCCTAAGTAACTAGGTTAACTGAGCTTTATCACCTATTGAGAGATCTATTCCAATCTTTATTGTTCTCTTGTCATTTTTACAAAAAAAATATATACTACTTTTAAATCTATCCTTGGTTTTGGCCAATGCACTGTCTTCCTTAACATCCAATAAAGCTGAGTTTACCATCTAACACTTATTACCAAGTAGATTGATGACTACCTACTTTATTCCACTTGAATTTTATTTGCTTTTTGCCAAGCTGGCTATGTAACACATGCGAGCTACCTGTTAATCAACTTAAACTTCTTCTATTCTCTCTTCATCAGGGAATTTCATCATTAAATGTAGATTTGAGATTATAGCCCATGCTTGATTTAAGGATGGTCGATTGAGAATCCTATTGTAGGCACTATTTTGGTGTAGCTACAACTAAGAAGTTCACATCAAGGTTCTTCATCAGTAATATTGTACTTAAGGTCACCCTTAAAGTAATTGTTCCTTTACCTTGTACCTACCCCCATAAAACCAATCAAAACACCTTTATATAGTTCATACATGATTTTTGGAATGTTAAAAGAGTTAGCAACATATAAATAAAAAATATTAGTAGAATTTTCCATATCAACAAGTATTTGCTTGATTATGAAATTATGGATTAGCGTTGAAATAATCATTGGGTCATCATAGTCTTGGTCAATATCATTAAAATCTCTTCCTGTGAAATAGATAGGTTCATATTGCTGTTATGGGCATTATCCAGAGGAGGAATTCGGGTCGTTCAAAGTCCAAAGGGAGGCGTAATCAGCCAGACAGAGGCCCGAACCAGAGTCCAAGTTCATTGATCAAGGACCCCAATTATTAGGCATGAATCATAGACATCTCACAGAGTCACAGATAGAAAGGTGCGATTCACTGAAGAGGCTTCAAGCCCCTCAACGAGAAACCTACCATCTTGGGAAAACGACCCACGCAAGGGTGACAGGGATCAACCAGAACCACCCACACGCTCAACCCCAACTCGTTCACTTGCTACCAATGGACATCCATACGGAATCCAATCAGCAACCTGAAACACACATCCCCAGTTGACAACTCAGACCTCAAGCTTACACATCAGCTCCTTGAAAGTCCGACAATGATTTGCCTAACATTAATTACCTGATGGTAAGCATTAAATGCTCCAAACGATGGGAGTAATTATTCTATTGATCATGAAATTACATTTGTAACCTTCCCCCTTTCTATAAATAGAAGGGAAAGGGTCACCATGAAAAGAGAGGGAAAAACACATACAGAAACTCTGCTGGTATTGAGAGTGTATCCTATTCATTGTAAAGCTCCATTACTGTTGTAATCTTGTTCTGTAAAAACACCCTCTTAGTGAGTAATAGAAGAACAACGTGGACGTAGGGGCCAAACTGGCTTTAGTTGAATCACAATAAACTCTTAGTGTTGTTTCTTCTCCTCCTCTTCTTTGATCTTCTTTACTATTTTTCTTCATCTTTAGCTTGTAGTCAGGGGCAACACTGAACTATAACTTGTTAATCAGATTTTGATGTTAACAATTTGGCACTAGAAGGAAGGTCCCCACTACATATTCTTCATTTTCAATCTCTGATAAGCCATTTTCAGGTGCAATGGCAAGAGGAAGGGCTATCAGGGGTACAAAAGTTCCCGTTGGCCAATCTGACAGTTAGATACAGCAGCCAAATGTAGCTACCCCTATAGTAGGTATTGACGTTAGCGTAACTCCCTTTATCCACCACCAACTGACAGCCCATGAAATTGGTGACATGCAAGCTTAGCAACAACGCCAAGAAGCGCTTGACTGGCATCAGGAGGTGCTGGAAAACACCATGAAGGAACTAGCTAACATAGTCCGGGCTTTGTCTCAAGCGCACGCCTAAAGCACGCTGAGGTAAGGTGGAGTGACCCTACCCGAAAATGAATATCACTAACTAGGGTCCCAGCACGATTAGCAAACCAGGGTTGAGTGCCATCGAACCAATTCGCTCCATTCTTCTAACTCGTGGTTAAGATCCAAAGCCCACCAAGTTCAAGAGGATAGGGAAGACGATTACTAGAAAGAAGGCTCGCACCAAAGCAAAAGCTCGTGTGAAATTGATAGCGAGAGAGAGAGATAGATCGTAACTCGATCGATTGTGAAAGCAGCAAGAAACATAAAACTTCAGATCGACATTCTCGCGATAAGCGAGAAGGAAAGAGTCGAAAAGCCTTTAGTCATTGGTCGAGAGCCCGAGACCAAAAGGTTAAGAAACTGCTCCAAAGAATGGTGCAGTTAGAAAGGAACTCTGTGTCCTAGGAAAACCAAGAGCCCCATGGAGAGAGGACTCCACTTTCTTGTCAAATTGAGACAGAGCCCCTTCCTCGCAAATTCAAGTTTCCAAACATTCCCTTCTATAATAGGGATAATGATCCATACAATCACTTGGACACTTTCAATGTGCAAATGGATTTGCAAACCTCTAACCCGCTGGTGAAATGCAGAGTCTTCCCTGTAAAACTTGGAGAAATACCACTAACATGGTTCAGAAATCTTCCAGCTCACAGCATAAGGAGTTGGGAAGAATTCCAAGCCAGGTTCCTCAATCAATATGGGGCATTGAAGAGGCAACTCACTCCCTGCTACCACTTAGCCACGATCTTCCAATGAAAAGATGAATCGCTCAAAGATTACATTGCTAGGTTCTGATAAGAAGTCAGAAATGTGGATAGCCCATCCGATGAAAGCATCCTCATAGCAATTTTTGTAAGACTCTAAAAAAATAGAAAGTCATATGAGGACATATACAAGTCCCCCATCAAGAGCCTGAGTGAGTTCTACGAGTGGGCCACCAAAGAGATCCGTTGGGAAAAAATGTTCAACCCAAGGAAGCCGACTAAGAAAGAAGAAACAGATACTTCTAAGGGAAGGAAAAGAAGTGGGTGCAAGAACAGCCAAAGAGGCTGAAAAGGTACCTCAGGAGGCTAAATTGCAAAGAAAGGCCAAAGCGAATAATTCCAACCTCAATGTCGCTACGAAACCTATACTATCTTATCAGACACCCCGGAGAAGATCTATGTGATAGAGAGGGACAGCGAAGACTTCGACAGACCTAGGCCCATCAAGATCCCCATCGATAAGAGGAACCAAAATAAATTCTGTGCCTATCATAGTGAAGTAGGGCACAATACGTCGGGTTGTTGGGCGTTGAAAGACGCTATCGAAGACTTCATCAAAAGAGGTCATTTGAGAGACTATGTGGTGAGATCCCCAGGATAGCGACCCCCATGACCCCAACAGCCTACATCGCAGCATCGTCAAACTTCTGAGAATGAGGAAGGACCCTCCGTAAGGACCATCTTCATCATACATGGTGGACCCCACATTACAGGCATGTCGAACTAGTCGCGCGATCGCTATGTACGAGCAGCAGGTCGTGTTCTTCTCACTAACCACGTTCAAATCAATAGGCCTACCAATTAGGCTAAAGTTGCTGTAAACAACATCTCGTTCATAGAAGAAGATGCATCGAGAGTCCATTACCCTCACAATGATGCCATCATTATCAGGGCAAAGATTGGCAATGTGGAGATAAGAAGAATAATGGTAGACACTGGGAGCTCCATCAACGTGATGTATAAAGCATGCTTTGACTAGATGAACATAGACGCAAATTAGCTAGACCCCTCGCCAGAGCCTTTTTATGGATTCACCGGAGATGGGGTGCTTCCAGTGGGATGAATCAAGCTCCCACTCACTATAGGGGATCTCGACCAACAAGCAACCATCATGGTAGACTTTTTGATCATAGATTGTCCCTCAGCTTATAATGTGATGTTGGGACAGCCTGCCATGAATGATTTTGATATGGTAATGTTAACTAGGATGCTTACCATTAAATTTCCTACCCCAAATGGAGTTAGATACGTGTGAGGGGAGCAACAAGTGGCCCGTCATTGTTACAAAGAGGTAGTCAAACTCGGGGTGCAAGGGAAGAAAGTGAACATAGTATCCAGAGGAAACCCCCATCCAACAAGTGAAAAAGGGATTGCTCCTCATGACCTCGACCCTCAGGAAGTGGATGCCGAATGAGCCACTAGCCCAGTAGAGGAGCTAGAGAATGTATCAATAAGTGAGATGGACGAGGAGAGATGCCTCAAGGTGGGGAAATGCTTGCCACCCGACATGAAAACACAACTAGCAAATTTTCTCAAGGCAAACACAGACATTTTTGCCTGGAACCATGAAGATATGGTAGGCATCAATCTGAGCGTAATGTCACACAGATTAAATATCGATCCCCAGGCTAAGCCAGTTTGCCAAAAGAGAAGATCGATGATCGTCGAATGCTATGCGACACTCAAGGAAGAGGTGGACAAGCTCTTGGCAAATAATTTTATCAAAGAGGCATGGTACCCCACCAGATGGCCAACCCCATCCTTGTTAAGAAGAAAAATGAAAAATGGAGAATGTGTATTAATTTCATGGACCTTAACAAGGCATGCCCAAAAGATAACTTCCTTCTGCCAAGAATAGATCAGCTTGTGGATGCGACGGCAGGACATGAACTCCTCAGCTTCATGGATGCCTACTCAGGGTATAACAAAATCATGATGGCCACACAGGATAAAGAGCATACTTCATTTATCACTGATCATGGACTGTACTACTACAAAGTGATGCCCTTCGGACTTAAAAATGTGAGGGCAACATATCAACGGTTGGTGAATAAAATGTTTCAAGAACAGATTAGCAAAATGATGGAGGTATATGACTGGCTGCCAAACCAAGTCAAGATTAGAAATTTATAAACTAGAACTACCTAAACTATTTGTAGCATAGGCAACACCGGGTCAAACCTAAAGATCATTTATGAATATTATTAGCCAGATTAGGAGATGTAAATGGGGGGGGTTTGGCAGAAAACTATACTAACATGCAGAAACTAAACTAACATGCACCTATGTGCAGAAATGAAAATGCAAATGGATAAACTAACTAGCCAAGGAAATTAACTTGAGATCAATGCTTCCTTAATCACTAAATATTCATTTAATTGTTGTTAATTATAACAAGAATCCTTGAAATGATTAGTAAGTTCAATGCAGAACTCAGTCACAAACAATCCATCAAGATCTCAATGCATTGCTTGGTTTTCCTATCCTCTTCTAAGGTGATT
>JANHAO010007743.1:0-19882 GCA_026873985.1 Saraca asoca | reverse complement strand
CATATAGACCACAAACAAATCATCTCACAGCTTTCAATTTGAAATTATCAACAAAAGCAACTCTAGATGGGTGTGAGAAACAATGGAGAAAGAATCTTATGCAAGCTAATGTTAGATAAACCAAGATATTCTTCAAATTTCCCAGATGTCCGATGTATTTTACTTCTTAAGGTTTTTAAAGCTACTTTTGCCCTTCAAATGGTGAAAAATGGCCCTGGTAAAGCATGACACTATGACAATTGCAATGCATGAGATTAAATATCCATCAAAATAATGTACAAAGCAATCAGCAGAAGTTTGAGTGATTGTATCTTGTAGGCACATCAATAGCTTAAGGCTGCTCTCTTGACTTTGCTAGATGAATTGCCTTCTGAGTTTGAGTGATTATAATGTTTAGCTTGGACCATTCCCTAGTAACTTACATGAGTGTAGATGTTATTCCTATCCACTAGCGTAGCCCAAACCAAATTTTCAAACCAAACACTTCTACCATATATAAATGAGTTTGGAATATTACAAAATTTTCCCTACAACTTTCTACTTTTTAAAAAAAAAAAATAGAAAGTCATATATAGCAGCTCAAAGATTGACCAATTTAACATAAAAATTGTGTTTTGAAGTTGTGTGTGAGATGCAACTATGAAATCATAACCAAGGGGAAATTATCATAGTAAAAATCTAAATGGGAACTTCAACAAGAAGAAATAGCACATGCACTTTCACTGCTGGAGTCAAACCTAGTAGCATCGGATGACAAAAAGCAGAACTACACAAATACATACAAAAGAGGATCGAATTCATCCAAACATCTAAGTTGTTATGGGATTTCTCTTAGCAAAACCTTCATTGTGGTCTTGGAGAACCTATACTGTTTGGAAATAGACCAACTTTTACTACATCATATTCCATATACAGACCATCCAAGCTAGATTGAAGAACCATTTGGCTATTGTGGACACATCCTAAAATTTCTTATATAATCAACATCTTCATTTCATAAAATTTTTCAAACATGGACAAGTTTAATCAATCAGTTTTGAATTGTGTAATTAATCTCGTTCCCTGTATAGCACATCCTAAAACTTCTCAACTTGAAATAAATGGTTTTTTTTTTTTTGTAAATATATTTCATATGGAATATTGCCATTTTTTTTGGAGCTCAAATGTGTTTATAGTTGAATAACACAACCCGCAAATTGAACTAATTACCTAATATTCTTTCGTTGACATTTTCTCTACTCTTTTATTAACAGGTAACAATGTTTTCTTCTCAAACAATTACCTAATATTTCAATATTCTATGATATTCCAATAGAAAACCAAATCCCTAACATCATGCCAGAAAATAGAAAATCCATATGTATCAGATAGAGAGAGAGAGAGAGAGTACCTAGAGAGGCTCATCCTCAATGTCAGTGACAACAACGCCAAAGGTCCAAGTAAGGAAATCAAGTTTACAGTAGAGAGAGAGAGAGAGAGAGAGTAGTGAGCAGAATGATTTCAGGGAAAGAACAGAGCAAATTGATAAGCATCTGCGCGCCAAACGTACCGTTTGGCAAATTAAATACATAACGGCAATTAAAGCTTAACCGCCACTATTATTTTAAATAATTTGAATAATATCGGCGATTAAGTTAACCATCACTATTTATATTATTTAGAGGCAGTTAACATAATTACTGCTAAATAACTGTTAACCGCCTCTAAATAACTGTTATTAAATTACACCATTTTTTGTAGTGGTGGTGCCATTGTAGGACTCCAAGTTTGTAGGCATCTTGCAGGTTAAAAGGATAGGGACTCTCATGATCTTAGGAATGAATAGGTGAATACTTTTTTGATCACCTTGAGCATAATTTTGATAGTTATACTCATCGCTATAATACGAGTGATGGACTTCTCTATTTCCATTGATGAGAATGCTGACAATTTGACCCATAATACTATGATGGTTGGCTTTAAATTCTCTGGAATGATTGTCGAAAGGTCATCTACGCTGGCCATTACCCTGATAATTGTTCTTATCGCTTTGTTGATAAAAACGATCATTGTAGTTATCATTATACTGCCAATGGAGTTTTCGGCGCATTCGCTCGAGTTTTGTTCATAATTATCGATTTTTGCCTTGGAACATGTCTATTTCTTTATTTACGTGCTAATGACGGTAGGATACGTTCCTATTACAATAAACAGATTGTCGTGCTGTTAAAGTTTTGCTATTGTCCCCGGCCTCCGACTGCCAGTCTTGGTCACGATTCATGTGAAGTTGGTTTGAAACAACGAGTCTGTCCATAAAAATAGAAGTTTACATAAGTATTGCACGTATTCACATTTTCTTGATAATTTTAGCATTGCGATGATTGTCCGTCTGGTTCGTAATTTGATTTGTTTGAGTTATCAAAAATCGGTATTAGAATCATTATAAATGATTAGAAATGATCAAGACATTCCATTAAAATAAAATTATCACAGCAAGATTAGATAAAGATTATTACAACAATCCATTGTGAAATAAATCAAGGTTATATCAGGAATGAGCATACAGAAAAATAATCAATATCTGAAAGATAATATTGAATGTTCAATATTGAAAAGATATTGCAGACAGAATATTCGTAATAATCGTGTCAAGATTTATCATAAGGAATTAACATGAATCTTGAATTTTTCAGCTGAAAATCCGAAGCTTGAACAAAAACTTATCTAGAAATCTTACAGGTTCGTAGAATTGGAGGATATTGATCTCTGTCAAAAAGTTTACAGAGACGGTAATGATCTCTGCCAGAAGATCATAAAATAATACTCATAAAGGATGAAGAAACTGGTGTATTTCAAATCTACAACTATCTCAATGTAAAAATATGGGAAGAATAAGAACGGTTTTGAATAAAGACTTAGGTCACCAAATCAATGACGGTGTCAATGGTGAACACATTTGTCCAGAATTCTGATCATCAATGGACATGACACCAAATTCTTAAAAAGAAGATTCAAGTGGTGAACACTACAGAACCTCTCCGACTCCCAAGTTAATAATCAGAGAGTAGGAGACATAAAGTGTTCATGGGGCTTTAAATGAGTGTATCTAAATCCTCTCTGTCATCGAGCATTAATTTGCATGGACGAAGACGAAATGAAGGCTCATGCCAGGGATTTTCTTGTTAATAACAAGGATTGGAATCTTCCTTAAATCTTGCACCTTTTGACATTGTAAATCACGTCGTCCATTTATTGCCCCCAACATAGTTTCAAATTGCATACCAACAGCTGTGTTGTTGTGATAGTATCTTCTAAAATCACAGTTTTCTATAATTTTATTCTACTGCAATTATATATATATATATATATATTTTACGTTTGTTCACAATTTTAATAATCACAGCATAATCACAACTTTAATTTAGAATCTTGCCCTCTTATAACATCAGTGGGAAAGATGTTATGGAGTGGCGCCATAATATGGATGATAACTTCTCAGTTAAAAGTGCATATTCAGCCATTATGCGGGACAGTTGGGAAGAGACGAAGGCTGTACGGCAGCATATGTGGAAACTTCAAACTTCGGAATACATCCGTCTCTTTGTGTGGTAAGTTGGTCATGGTAAGCTACTTATCATAATTCTAAATTTGGTTGGGATTGCACTACGAATTAACAAAATTGTCTATGGATACAGAAAATATTTTCAGTAAACAAAATTGCAAAAAATTACAGTTACAGAATACACCACAACCAGGATATAATAAATAAATTAAGTTAGTAACGTATTTGTAAAATTATGTATTAAATATATATAAATTATAGTCTAATATATTTTTTTACGAGAAATAATATAAATAAATGTATTATAGTAAGTATTTTAATTTTATGTTATGATTAAAAGGTAATTTTTTTCTTTTGTTTTTCATTTTTTCTCTTTTTTGGCTCTGAGCCACTCCCCCTTTCTCTCTCCCCAAACCGCCTGCTTCTGGTACTACTTCTTTTTCCTTTAGTGACCGGGACTGCTACTGCTGCAACCGTTGCTCTTCCTTCTCCGTTTGGTCTCCTCCACCTCTGCTGTGCTCTGCTTCTTCTCCTCTGTTACGAAACAGAGGTGTCCTGCGCCAGACCAACGGAGGAGCTCCGTTCTGCACCGGACCTCAAACTTCGCTCCGTCTCTCCGACCAGTCTGCAGCTTGTTCTCTCCGATAGAGCTCCGCGTGTCGTCGTCTCTACTGCTGCAGTTGCACCACAAGAAGCAAAATCACTACTGTCTTGCTTGAGCCCTCCATCGGTGCATTTTTTTTTTTTTTTTTCCTTCACCTTAGTTCCAACTTGAACTCCTGAAGTGTTTCTTGAAGGTAAATTACCTTACTCATTTTTTTTCAAATTCAAATTACTCTAAGGTACCAAAGTAATTTCAAACTAGACAGTCATTGTCCCTAAACCTCACTATGTGAACTTAGGAATTGTTTTTGCAATTTTTATCTAAGTGTTGTGAATTTGACAAGAAATAAACGAAATTGAAGTAGACACTCAGCTCAATGGATGAAAACCTTAGGTAAATGTATAGGAAATTACTTAGATTTTTGGTTTAAGGTCCAGCTTAATTTTTTGGAATAGAAGTTAATGTGAGGATTCATTTTTTTCTTATTTATTAAATGTTTTAAATTAAAGGAAAATGCTCGAAACTTGGAAATAGAAGCCAGAGTTTGCAGTTTTTGCTTGGGCTTAAAGATCAAGAGTTCCTAAGAACTTAATTAAGGTGAGTGGATAATTTATTCTCTTTTTCTTAATTATTGTTTAAAAAAAATTACGTCCCCTTTAAAATTTAGAATCCATAATAAGTTATGTTTTTCTAGTAACTTAAATTTTACTATCTCCTTACATCGGAAGGTAAAATATATGTGTAGTATGAGTTTGATTATCTTTATTTATATTTTAGAATCTAATTTTACTATCTTGATATTTCAAGTTTTTTTTGTCCCCCCCATTGGAAGTGGATTTGTATTTGAAGCATTTTTTGTACTGTATCATGAATTGGGAACATTGTTCCATATGAAAGATATATGAAGATTGTGAATTATTGAAATTTTAATCTTAAAGTTTGACAAAATGCTCTTAGATGTGAAGATTGATTGTCTAGTATGAAAAATGTGTATTGTAAAGAAATTGATCTTTATTGCATATGAAAGAACTTTACTTGTGAAGAATCTTGGTATTGAGCTTCCTTAAAAGATATTAAAAATCTGGATCCTTTGGAAATTCCTTTGGAAAAACTTCAAGTGCACTTGTGAATAGAATTAAATATGTTAGAGGAATAAGGGGAGAATATCTATTGGAAGATGTTGATGATGAAATTCGTTAAGCCCAAATCCCAATCAACCCAAACAGTTCTCGAACCCTTAGATTGTAATCTGGTTGTGTGAGTATCAAACAAATGTAGAAAACAGCGGAAGAAGGGGAAGAACAATAAAGACAATGAGATTTTTTAACGTGATTTAGCTAAAATCCTCTATTGGGATTCCTACATCTACGGTAGTATTATTGCTATGGTGAAAATTCAGTAGAGTTACAGTATGTGTTTTTTCACCTCTCTATTGTGTTTGATCCTCCTCCTTTTATAGAGGTTAGGAAGTTACAAATGTAATTTTACAAATTGTATTTCTATTACATTGAACAATAAATGTATTTGACATATAAGACTCCTGCAAATTGGCTCCTACAAAATGCTTTCTGCAAGTGGGCCCCGCAAGTTGCTATTTGCATACTAACCTCACAAATTGGGTCTATGAGAAGTTGTCTGCTTCAAGTCCAAACACGATGAGCTCCTAGCTGAGCAAAAGGTGCTACATCCCGCAAGCTGGGGTTCCTGCTTTGAGGTCATTGTTGACGTTCAACTAGCGACATTGAGCTCGCATGATTCATGCTCACAGATAATGGTCCAATGGCCAAGTGAGATAGGGCTCGTCTCTTAGCAAGTTGAGGCTAGTGCCTTGGACTTGTCTCACATCCTTTACTTCAAGCTCGCAGCTGGTGACCTGGGGCTTATGCTTAGCGACCTCGATCCCCAGGCAAGCTGGGCTTCCTCCTTTTAAACTTGTTTGGTAGATCTTTGTCAGCCCATTTCTCATGGTACTAGAAAATACTCATAACATTAACCCCCTAACTCTCAATCTACTTTACAGACTGAGAGTTGTAGTTTACTGGCAAGTTCCTCGTTTGCAATTTTTGTAGTGTTGCCATTTCAAACGCAAATATTTCACTTCATCTAATTCAGGCCATACCCCTTACTGTACATGACTCTTAGCCATTGGCGTAGCAGCCTTGTCTTTTTCGAACCGTTCAATCAAGAATAGCCAGATAATCTCTGTATTCTTTGAGGAATCGAGCTAGTCTATTTAAGACAAGAAAAATCCTTCTTTATTTCCTTGCAGAAAGACCAAATAGGTGTATTAGCCAAGCCCCCTATGTTTTTGATAGTCTAATTTTTTTATAAGGTATGTATGGCCTACTATGTAAGAAGTCTTTACAGACAATTCTTTGAGGATGCTGAGAGATCTTGCGTAGATCTTGGATTATTTCCTCACAGTTATGCTGTGAATTTTAGCCTTCCTAATCATGCCCCTTTGCTTCCTTTAAGTTCTCAGTGCTAGGATAGAGAGTTGGAAAAGAGCTTTTAGTTGAGGAGGATGATAAGAAGAAGATTGAAAAGCTAGCATGCTCATCGATCCTCTAACTGGTTGGAGTTTCAGCTTCTAGAAGCTAGCCTTCTTTTTAGAATAGAATAGCTGCAAGCTTGCTCTGATTTGTACTTTAAATCTTCTAATGTAAATTTACCTTATTAAGGCTTTTTATGAATGAGCTTTCTTCATGATTCTTGAATGTTGTGCTGGATATTATGTATATCACAAATGATAACATAAATTCTTGTAAAACACAGCTAAATTAAATGTTTAGATG
Source organism: Saraca asoca (assembly GCA_026873985.1). Classification (NCBI taxonomy): domain Eukaryota; kingdom Viridiplantae; phylum Streptophyta; class Magnoliopsida; order Fabales; family Fabaceae; genus Saraca; species Saraca asoca. The sequence continues at coordinate 12,942 of JANHAO010007743.1, read as the reverse complement.
ATCAATCAGTCACATTCTTTGATTAACAATGGGTTTGAGAACCAAAATGCCTTAGCTGGCAATGAGAAGAGTGCCCTAGTAGGTCACATGAAAGCTGTGCCCTACGAGAAACTGCATGAAAGCTACAATCAATAAGTTGTGTGAAACCTATAAACAATGGGTCATATGTGAGCTGTAAGTAATGAGTCTCATAAGAGCTGTGAACAATAGGTCACACGAGAGCTGGGAGCATTAGTTCGCATAAGAATTGTGAGCATCAGGTCCCATAAGAGCTGCACCTTGTGAGCCATACCATAGCAATCTTATTGCTCAATGGGTGGTATGAATTTGACTTTGCCAGCAATCTTGTTGCTTAGGCAAGTAGTATGAATATTCTTCTACCAGTAATCTCGTTGCTCAAGCAGGAAATGAGTTTTAACTCTACCAACAATCCTGTTACTCAATTCCACAACAATTTTGTTGCTCAATCCCACAACAATCTTGTTGCTTAATGGAGCAATAGTCACGTTGCTTAATGGAACAACAATCTTATTGCTCAAGTAAGTCACACCATAGTAATCGTACCACAGTAATCACATTGCTCAGTGGGTCAATCCATAGCAATCGTGTTGCTCAATGGGTTGAACCGCAGCAATCTCATTGCTCAATGGATCGCACCACAACAATCTTGTTACCCAATGAATGTCACCATAGCAATCTTGTTGCTCAGTGGATATGAGTCTTGGTTCCAATTCCTTAATCTGAACAAGTTGAGGTTGAATGGAAGCACGAGCATGGGCGCTTATTATTCTGACTTCGTCACGTGGGATGATTAGATCTTTGTTTCAAGCTTTGGATCCTTTTAGACAATATTTCTATCAAAAAAAATTTTCAAAAGTCAGTAAATATTTACATAAGGGTTTCAAAGAGAAAAATAACAATACAAGGTTGGAGAAGCGAGCTAAAGATTTTTTTTTGGTTCACTATAAGATTAAAATATAATCCTAGTGGAAAATGGTTACTCTTGATCGATAGCTTGATGCTACTATGTGGGTTGCTGGGGTTGTTAAGGTCGCTCTCCCAAAGGCTGTTCGACATAGTCCCTTAGGGATCCTTACTTGATGAGGTCTTTGATGGCATCCTTGAGAGCCCAACATTCTAACGTAGCATGCCCCTTCTCGTTGCGAAAGGTGCAGAACTTGCCTTTGTTGCTTCTGAACTTGTTAGAAGCCCTCAGAGTCTTCGGCTTCCCGAAGTCTTCCTTCTCTTTTTCCGCTGCAAAGATCCTATCTAGGGTGTCAAATAGGATGGTGTAATTGTTATGGCGACCTTAATACTGAGGTCGCTCACTCTTAAACTTCTTCATAGTCTGGTCACCGGAATGATCACTCCGTCTTTCATCTCTTCTTTTTTTATTTTGGACGGAACTTCCCATCCTGTCCTTCTGATCAGGCTTGCCCGAGCTAAAAGTTTAGTCCTACTTGATCTGCTTGACAACTCATTCATAGAACTTAGTTAAATCCCTCACTGGGGACTTGTATATGTTCTTATATAGCTTTTCATCTTTGTAGAGTCCCGTAGAGATCAATATCAAAATGCTTTCCTTTAAAGGATTTTTTACTGAATTAGCTTCGAGCGTAAACCTGACAATATAATCCTTCAGCAACTCATGCTTATGTTGAAAGACCATTGTGAGGTGGCAGGGGGCATGAGCTACCTCTTCAACACTCAGTACTGGCTGATGAACTTCTACTGACATTCTTCCCAACTATTTACACTTTGAGCTAGAAGATTTTTGAACCATGCTTGAGGCATGCCTCCTAGTGTAGCTAGGAAAACACGGCATTTAACCAGAGGATTAGTTGTTTGCAAATCCATCTGAACACTGAATGCATCCAAATGGTTACAAGAATCAGTATCCCCATTATATGGTAGGATCGCAGGGATTTTAAGTTGTGCAAGAGGGGTTGTGTGTCAATCTCTCTAGAAAATGGCAACATCTCCTCATTGTGAGCTTGGTTGCCTTGAGGTCAAGGACATTCCTCTAGTCACTTTAGCCTCTTGAACAGCTCTTGAATCTCTGGGTCATGGGAGTAGCGACCTGAGGTTCACCTGACTAGACCTATTTGAGCTCTTAGCTTGGTGTCAGTTCTCAGGTCATGAGTCCTCATGGTCATTAGATCGACAAGCCTTTGATCTTATCTTCAAGTGGGAGGAGTAAGCTGAGTCAATGATTTGACATAGTTGCCTGGTTGCAGTAACCTTATCCTGCTCTCGTGAGCCCAAGACTCATGTTAACACTTTAATTGCATGAGTTAGCTCTTTCACGATAGTTCCCAAGGCTTTCTAGTTTTGGAGCAATGCTTGCACCTCACTAGTTTCTAGAGTAGTGACAACAGGCTGGAGGAGGGTCGCAAGGGGTGAGTCAGTGGCATTGCCTATTGTAAGTCTGATGGAAATGCCTGTTGCAGAAAAAATTGGTTCTCTCTGTCATGCCACTTGTTTTCTAACCCAGTAATTGGATTATTCAAACTTCTAGTGGTTTTTCCCTTAGTCATTGTAGATGCACAGGGGATTAACCAGAATATAGAAAATGAAACAAAATATAGATGAGCCCTCCTTCTGGTGCCAAAATGTTAATGGTGAAATTTGGTAAGCCTAAATCCTAGTCAATCTGAATAATTCTTGAACCCTCAAACTATAATCTGGTTAGGTGAGTATCAAACAAATGCAAAAAATAAAGGAAGAGGGGGAAGAATAGTAAAGACAAAGAGGTTTTTTAACATGGTTCAGCTAAAATTCTTTGTTGGGATTCTTATGTCCACGGTAGTGTTATTGCTCCAGTGAAAATTTAACAGGGTTATAGGATGTATTTTTTTGTCTCTCTATTGTGTCTGATCCTCCCCCTTCTATAGAGGTTGAGAGGTTACAAATATAATTTTATAAATTATATTTCTGTTATATCAAGCAATAAATGTATTTGACGTATAAGACTCATACAAATCATCTCCTACAGAATGCTTTCTATCAGTGGGCCCCGTAAGTTGCTATTTGTAAACTAGCCCCACAAATTGGGTCTGTGAGAAGGTGTCTGCTTTAGGTCCAAACATGATGAGCTCCTAGTTGGGTGAGAGGTGCTACATCTCGTGAGCTGGGGCTCTTACTCTAGGGTCACTACTAACCTTCAACCAGTAACATCGAGCTTGTAGATAGCAATTTGGTGGCCAAGTGAGTTGGGGCTCATCTCTTAGCGAGCCAGGGCTAATGCCTTGGACTTGTCTCATATCCTTTACTTCAAGCTCATAGTTGGTGACCTGAGGCTTATGCTCAGCGATCTCGATCCCTAGGCGAGCTAGGCTTCCTCCTTGCACACTTGTTTGTTATTAGGCCTTTGCCAACCGATTTCTCATGGTACCCAAAAATACCCATAATAGAAGAATAAAGTGAATGATAAAAATTGATTTCTATTAGGTGAAGTTGCCTTTAGGAAATAGCCATTGGATTCTAGTTGTATATAAAAATTTTGAATTTTGCTATCATTCAATTATTTGGGATAAAAGAAAATTTTTAGTGATTTCTTTATTTTATAATATGATGAGTAGTATCTGAAATGTTGTCTTTTTTTTTTATTTTAACTTGATGATTAGTATATTTATTGAATTGATTTTCTCAATGAATTGAAACTTTGATTTTGTAAGATATTTACAAGCTGATGTGTTTGTTATACTACATTGCATCTGATCATGATTTGTAATTAACCATTCTAAAAAACTCACTCTACTTTTTTCATATGTTTTCAAAGGATGAGGCCACTCTTGCTATTCATTCCCATCCATTTGCACCTGAGTCAGCTCTTTGACTGGATAGGGTTCTTTTGCGAAGTATAAATACATATTGTTGGTATAATATTGGTAGTTGGTTAGGTCAATTCATCCATGTAAATATATGCTTGTCACCCAATAAATTATGTACATTGTGTTATCTGAGCTTGTGTTGTATATTGTTTGATTGTATAGATTGTAAGTAGGGCATGTAGCCCTTAATTGTTATATTGGCCTAGTGCCTAGGGTTTAGGAAACAATGAAAATTTTGTCAAATTTTTATTAGAAATTTGATAAAATATTTTGATAAATGTGTCAGTGTTGTTTTGATTTATCATATTATTTTGCATATTTTCCATTTATCTAATTACTCTCTATATAGGAGATGTTTAGCATTAATAACTTTAATTCATGATTTAGGCTTGTAGCAAGTTACCTATAGGTGACCTTCTACATTGGTCACATGCCAAAATTTGGGGGTGTGACAATTACAATCACAACAATAGTTGAATTCTATTATTTAAACTATGTTGCTTATCAATATGACCACAGGGAGTCAGTTTTGCATACTTTAAAGTGTTACCATTTTGCAAATACTAGAAATTTCTTGAGTCCCTCTTGATATGAGGCTGAACTCAATACAAATGAGGCTACTGAAAAGGACCCTAATGCTTTTAGTTATGGTGGTGGCATAAGGGGCGGTTATAGGCATTGGCCTAATGGTTTTGCTAAACCACTCTGAGTTGTTCTTCCGTTCATGCAAAATGCTAGTGAAATAGTGTGTGGGTCACAACTAGCAAAGGCTATAGGATTCAAGAAGGCACAACTTGAATATGACTGCAAGGCATTAACTCATCACTTGAGCAATAAAGATAATATTGGCAGTAAGGTTAATTACTTGTTGATTGTGCTAAAAAATTTATTGTTTGTTTTGGTTGGATAGAATGGAATGACCATTTTATAATTTTGTTTGGAACGATTAGGAATAGAATAATCATTCTATTATATTGTTATGTTTGATACAACAAACTAATGCATGAATGGAATAGAAAAAGAGTAGTTAGTGACAATATTGTTATTGCCTTAGGTTTTCCAATTGCAATTTTGCTTCACAATGATTATATTTTCCTACATCTGTTCACACTTTTTTAAGAATAATATAACAACAACTACTAATTGCATTAACTACATATTTCAACACAGAGACTCTAAGACTCTCCTCGATTTCATAATTAATTAGTTCATACTCATCAGATGTCACAAATCAGGACTTGTGACTAAATTTGACAAGCAAATGTGGTCGGATTCGGATAAAACTTAACACAAAAATTAAGCATGAAAAGAAGATTATGTAACACAAATCTGAGAGAAAATATACTTAGATTATTTTTTGTATTTTTCCCCATTTTGAAGGTATTTATGTAATTTTGAACAAGGTAACTTATTTAGTGCAAATAGATAAGCACATGGTTGTGATCCTTAGATTTTTATCTTTGTGTTGATATATTATGATTTATTAGAACTCTTGTGAGTTAGAAGAAAAACCTTTATGTTAACTAAAAAAAATGTTTCCCCTTGTATCATTAGAACTTTTGCTTAGAATGCTCTTTAGGGGAAAATGTCCAGTGATCCAAGGTGGGCATTGAGACACTAGTCTAGAGGATCAGGTGTGTAGCTTGGTATCTCCTTTATACAATCAAGATTCTATAATGAGATTTTTATGTGAACGAAAGAAGTAACCTTTCTTCAATTAAAATATTATCTCAAAATTTATCCTTTTTTGTCGCATTTATCTGTGTATGTTTGAAATTTCATGAACTCATCATGTTTGCCAATATGAATACTAATTGCTTTATAGTGAACTGGCTGCTTATGAGCTATGTAATTTGTTTCTCATAGTTGACTTGATGTGATATAAATTGTAGGTGTTACTTGTTATTTTTAAAACTAAAATGGTGTATGACTAATTGGTTGACTTATTTCAGATAGTAACATTTCTTTAATTAAAATATTGTCTCAAAATTTATTCTTTTTTGTCGTATTTATCTGCATATGTTTGAAATTTCATGAACATATCATATTTGCCAATATGAATACTGATTACTTTATAGTGAACTGGCTGCTTATGAGGTATGTAATTTGTTACTCATAGTTGACTAGATGTGATATAAATTATGGGTGTTACTTGTTATTTTTAAAAACGAAGATGGTATATGAGTAATTGATTGAGTTATTTCAGATAATAAGTGAATAAATACTAAGCAAAAAGACTAAATGTTTGACGTTCTAACAATTGAGCTGTTAGATCGTAACACTAGAGGTGGATTGTGGAATGTGGGGAGACTAATGGAGCCACAACCCCCCAAAATTTTAATTTCCTTATACTTATATATTGTAATATTATATTGACTCTTTCAAATATTTAAAAATTATATATATTTCACAAATTTTTTATTTTTGTTCTTCTTAAATTAAAAATTCTAACTCTATCTTTGATGCTCACTAAAGACAGTTGAAAGGTTAACAAGTTTTCGGATTATCAAAAATTTACAATTGTGTTTGAGAATAAGAAAAATTAAGAGGAGAATAAATGGTTTACTTTACAAAATTTTCGAGGCTTGCCTATGTCAATGTCTTACCTTTGCCCCTTCCAAATAGGCCATTACGATTTATTTGAGATTAAAGAAAATAAGAAGAATAAAAGAAAATGTAGAATTATTTTTTTTAAGGATAACATTTTTTACCCTCTCATTTTCTTTTTTTTTTTTTTTCCTCATCCAAACAAACTTAGTGTCAGTGGCAAGGATTACATGTATGGGTATTTAAATTGTGACGGCAATTTCTAAGATTTATGAATTTTAATAATGATATGTTAATTTGGATGAGGGAAAATGAGAATAAAAGATTGAAAGAAGGACTATTCTCTAAATAGTTAAATAAAAAATAGAAAGATAATCTTCCCGTTTTCTTATTTTCCAACACAAACCTTAAGTGTCTTTGTTTAACTGATACTGCACATTTGATAAAATTGCACCAAAATTTTAAATTGCGGATAGTAGTTGCAATATTATATGCTGCGTCAATCTTTGTAATCATACTTTTTCATAATTTTGCACTATGATAATTATATTTATTTCTATTGTTGTATAGTTTTATTTTTCGTAATGTAATTATAATTATATATAAGCGCAATCACAAATTAAAGTTATAAAGTGCGCAAAGGGATTGATGCCCCTTTGGTTAAAATTTCGTAAAGGGACTAGTCTCCAATTGCATGGGCATGGCTTAGCTTTCGTAATAAGGACTTTTAATCAATCGGAAACTGAAAATATTCGAATCATAGGAATTCATCTTCTACAGCTAAAGCACCATAATTGTCATTTCACACTAAATATTATTATAATAAAACTAAAGGAGATTTGGAATACTGCCATGCAAGGCTACAATCAAATTTATATATAGCATGGGATAGGCCAATATTCGTGATGTCCACAAAAAGGATTAAAAACAAGTGATTTAAAACTAAAAATCATAGTTTTAAATTGCACATCATAATAGTTGTTGCTATTATGATATTCTAATTGTGGTGCTTTATGTAACCATAATTTTTAATAATTTTATTTTTTAATAATCATATTTATTCACAATTTTATTAATTATAACATAATTAAAATTATAGTCACAATCACAATTTAAAATCATCATAAAAATATTTAGTAGTTGTTTCTTGTATCAAAGAGCAAACAACAATCTGAAAAGAGATACTAGTATGCTATCAATCCCAATTAATACAATAAAATTGGTAATCAATCTGCCAAGGTTCCAAGACAAACAATAGAAAAGGAGAAAAAGATGGACCTAAATGAGATGACAAAGTTCAACTCTTCTCCAACCGAAATTCCAATAATCTTGCATTCGATCCTTCTCCGTCCATCTCTCGTACCTATATTTCTTTCCTCTTCAACAATACTTAAAGTTCATAATTTTACATTATGATCTGTAATCACCATTTTTTTTTTTACAATTTTACACTTTCATAATTATATTTACCCATATTTTTTTAAATCATGGGATAGGGATGGTATACCTTTCACATCCAACTCGAATAATTTTCTTATGGTGCTCAAACGCAGGACATGGCCTAAAAGTGACATACTTATTAATACTGCAGCAGCAGCGATGCACCTTTCATAACTTTTTAAATTGCGATTCGTGATTGGAAGTGAAATTACACGTAGGACATTGTTTGAAAAATCATATTGGGTCGAATGGTTAAATTGATCTGATTATCAATGGTTACATTTTTTTTTATCCAAGTTAATTTAAAAAAATCATTTTAATGATAGGATTGAATTGAATTGATAAGAATTGGTCTCAATTAATAAAAATCATAAAATTTAGGTCAATTTTTTTCTTTTAAATTTTTTTGTTAGATTAGTCCAATAAATTTATATTTAACTAATAATTAATAAAAAAAGAAATTAATTCTTAATTGACTAAAAAATATTAATCTGCTTCATTTTGTTGTCTTTTTTTATATAAATTATGAACTTATATTTATAATGTAGGATAATTATTATCTAATTTTTTAATAAATTTTTATTTATGATATCATTCAATTCAATTATTAATTTAATCGATTAAATCAATCAATATAAAATTTAATAATTTTTTTAATTTGCTATCTAATTTGATTTTTGAAACATTAACCAGGAGTCATCTCCCCTAAATCACAATATTTTCTTTCATATATATGTTGTAGATTTTATAAAAGTTTTACAACAAAAACTTATGGACACTTTTTTAATACATATCAAAAAATGACTTATAAAATAATGCTTTAAACGTACATATTTGCCTCTAAGAAAAATTGTCTGGTTTCAATTCTGTTTGCAATTGTAATATTGGAATTATACTGACCTCCTTAACTATAATTGTTCATAATTATGTACCGTAACAACAATATTTATTTACTATTGCAAATCAATGTAACCACAATCACAATTCCGATTTTTAAAACATAATAATAATAATAATAATAATAATAATAATAATAAATTAGTATTATATTTGTGAAATTATGTATTAAATATATATATAAATTATAATCTAACATATTTTTTCAATTTTCAATAAGAAATAATATAAATTAATATATTATAACGAACACTTTAATTTTATTTTATGGTTAAAAAATAACTTTTTCCTATTTTTTTTTTCTTCTTTTTCTGGCTCAAAGCCACTCCCTCTTTCTCTCTCCCCAAACCACATGCTTATGGTACTCTTTCCTCCATTGACCGGGATTGCTACTCCTCCAACCGTTGCTCTGCCTTCTCCGTTTGGTCTCCTCCACCTCTAGTGTGCTCTGCTTCTTCTCCTCTGTTACAAAACAGAGGTGTCCTGCGCCAAACCAACGGAGGAGCTCCGTTCTGCACCGGACCTCAAACTTCGCTCCGTCTCTCCGGCCGGTCTGCAGCTCGTCCTCTCCAGTAGAGCTCCGTGTGTCGTCTCTACTGCTGCAACTGCAGTTGCACCACAAGAAGCAGAACCACTGTTGTCTTGCTTGAGCCCTCCATTTTTGCGTTTTTTTCCCTTCACCTTGGTTCCAATTTGAACTCCTGCAAGTGTTTCTTGAAGGTAAATTATCTGACTCATTTTTTCAACTTCAAATTACTCTTAAGTTACCATATTAATTTCAAACGAGACAGCCATAGACCCTAAACCTCACTTTGTAAACTTAGGAATTGTTCCTGAAATTTTTGGCTTAGTGTTGTGGACTTGACAAGAAATAAATGGAATTGAAGTAGAAACTCAGCTCATAGGATGAAAACCTGCGGCAAATGTATAGGAAATTACTTAAATTTTTGGTTTCAAGGTCCAATTTAATTTTTAGGAATAGACGTTAATGTGAGGATTCATTTTTTCTTATTTGTTGAATGTTTTAGACTAAAGGAAATTGCTTGGAACTTGGAAAAAGACGCTAAAATTTGCATTTTTTGCTTGGACTTACAGATCAAGGGTTCCTAAGAACTTAACTATGGTGAGTAGATAATTTACTTTCTTTTTCTTAATTATAGTTTAAAAAAAAATTATGTCCCCTTTAAAATTTGGAACCCATATAATATGTTATATTTTTCAAGTAACTTAAATTTTACTAGCTCTTTATATCAGAAAGTAAAATATATATGTATTATAAGTTTGATTATCTTTCTTTATACTTTAGAATCTAATTTTGTTATCTTGATATTCCTAGTTACTTTAGCCCCATTAGAAGTGAATTGTATTTGAAGCATTTTTTGTAGAGCATCATGAATTGGGAACATTATCCCATATGAGCAATATATGAAAATTGTGAATTATTGAAATTTTAATCTTAAAGTTTGATAAAATGCTCTTAGATGTGAAGATTGATTGTCTAGTATGAAAAATGTATATTGCAAAGAAACTGATCTTTATTGCCTATGAAAGAACTTTACTTATGAAGAATCTTGGTATTGAGCTTTCTTAAAAGATATTGAAAATTTGGATCCTTTGGAAATTCCTTTGAAAAAACCTTTAAGTACACTTGTAAATAGAATTAAATATGTTAGAGAAATAAGGTGAAAATATTTGTTAAAAAATAAGATGAATGACGACAATTGGTTTCTGTTAGGTAAAGTTGCCTTTAAGAAATAGTCATTGGATTCCAATTGTATATAGAAATTTCAAATTTTGCTATTATTCGATTATTTGAGATAGAAGAAAGATTTTAGTGATTTCTTTATTTTATAATATGATGAGTATTATCTAAAAGTTGTACTTTGTTTTTTTTTATTTTAACTTGATGATTGGTATATTTACTGAATTTGATTTCCTTAGGGAATTGAAACTTTCATTTTGTAAGATGTTTACAAGCTAATGTGTGTGTGTGTGTGTCTATATATATACATATATGTATGTTATACTACACTGCATTTAATCATGATTTGTAATTAACCATTAGTTTCCTAGAGGATTATTTACTCATTGGGTTTATATGAAACTCACTTCATTTTTTTTATATGTTTTAAGGGCTTGAGGCCACTCCTGCTGTTCATCTCTGTCCATCTGGGCCTGAGTTTGTTCCTTGACTGGGTAGACTTCTTTTACAGAGTATAGATACATATTGCTGGCATAATGTTGGTAGTTGATTAGAATGTGTCATCCATGTAAATATATGTTTGTTGTCCAGTAACTTGTATACATTGTGTTATCTAGGCTTATGTTATGTATTGTCTGATTGTACAGGCTGTGAGTAGGGTATGTAGCACTCAATTATTGTATTAGCCTAGTGCCCAGGGTTAGGAAAATAGGGGAAACTTTGCTGGATTTTTGTTAGAAATTTAATAAATGTGTCAGTGTTGTTTTGATTTATCCTATTGTCCTACATATTTTCCATTTGTCTAATCACTCTCCACATAGGAGATGTTTAGCATTAGAGACTTTATTGCATGGTTCAGGCTTGTAGTGAGTTACTGATAAGTGACTTTCTATACCGGTCATGTACCAAAATTTGGGGTGTGACAATTATAGTCCCAACAACGGTTGAATTCTATTATTTAAACTATGTTACTTATCAATATGACCACAACTAGATGTCATCATGGCACCAAATTCTACATCAACAAGGAGGAGTTAGTTTTGCATACTTTAAGGGATTATCATTTTGCAAATACTAAAAACTTCTTGAGTCCCTCTTGATATGTGAGTGAACTCAATATAGATAAGGCTGCTAAAAGGACCCTAATGATTCTAATTATGGTCGTGGCATAAGGGACAGTTATGGGCATTGGCTTAATGGTTTTGCTAAACCACTTGAGTTGTTCTTCCTTTCATGCAAAATGTTAGCGAGGCAGTGTGTGGGCCGCAATTGGCATACGCTGTAGGATTCATAAAGGTACAACATGAATGTGACTCTAAGGCATTAACTTATCGCTTGAGCAATAAAGACAATATTAGTAATAAGGTTAATTACTTGCTGATTGTCCTAAAAAATTTATTGTTTGGTTGGTTGAACAAAATGGAATAGAATGACCATTCTATAATTTTGTTTAGTATGATTAGGAATAGAATGACCATTCTACTATATTTTTTTGTTTGATGCAACAAACTAATGCAGGAATGGAATAGAAAAAGAGTAGTTAATGACAATATTATTAATGCCTTAGGTTTCATAATTGCAATTTTGCTTCACAATGATTGCATTTTCCCGCATTTGTTCACACTTTTTTAAGAATAACATAACAACAACTACTAATTGCATTGACTACATATTCAAATATATTTTTTTTGTTTGATACAACAAACTAATCCAAGAATGGAATACAAAAAGAGTAGTTAATGACAATATTGTTATTGCCTTAGGTTTCCCAATTGCAATTTTGCTTCACAATGATTGCATTTTCCTGCATTTGTTCACACTTTTTTAAGAATAACATAACAACAACTACTAATTGCATTGACTACATATTTCTACATAGAGACCTCTAAGACTCTCCCTAATATTAGAATTAATTGGTTCATACTCACCAGGTGTCACAAATCAGGACTTATGACTAAATTCGGCAAGTATATGTGTTCGGATTTAGATGAAACTTAGCATAAAAACCAAGCATGAAGAGAAGATCATGTGGCACAAATCTGAGAGAAAATATACTTAGATTAATTTTCCTATTTGTCCCCATTTTAAAGGTATTTATATAATTTTAGCCAAGGTGACTTATTCAGTACAAGTAGATAAGCACATGGTTATGATCCTTAAATTTTTATGTTTGCATCGATATATTATGACAAATTAGAACTCTTCCGAGTTAGGAGAAAAATCCTTATGTCAACTCAAAGAAAGATATTTCCACTTGTGTCATCAGTGATAGATTTGCTTGGCGTAGAGGGGGTAGCAAGGGCTAAAAATTTCAAAAAAATTTCTTCCTTTTAGCTGAGCAAATCTCCCATAGATCCATTGGTGTGAGGTCTCATAATATCCTAGATCAAATCTAGAGTAGAAGAAGAGCTCATTAACCTTTAGTCCAGCTCTTACAAAGCGAAAGACTGTGGATCTTCACACCAAGAAAATCCTCTTCATGGCCTCAAAAGCTTCCTCTCCAAGTGCTAGCTTGTTGAGGTG
>JANHAO010007742.1:0-19866 GCA_026873985.1 Saraca asoca | reverse complement strand
GTTGTTTTTCAATATCAGTTTTGTTTTTCAACATCAAAATAAACATAGGGCTTAGAGATTAACAATCTTTCTAAGGCTAACAATTACTAATAGCCACCACCTACATCACTGTCACTAATCTAGGTAAGCAACCTTTTCACCCCAAACATTATGGCAACTCCTTTACCACCTAACTTCAAAACCCTGTTCACATCGAACACTACGATGGAACAATAGATCCTCAAGACCATCTCGATTCCTTTAAGATAGTGATGTTGTTATTTAGTGCCCTGAACACTATAATGTGTCGAGCTTTCTTAATTACCTTAAAAAATACAACCTTGAGATGGTTCACCTTTCTGGCCCTAGATAAATTCCATGATTTTGACAGTTAGTCGCAGTCTTTCTGACCCATTTTGGCATGAACAAAACCCACAAGAAAACCTTGTTTCCCTTATCAACTTTGCCTAAGGTGAGAAAAAAAGCTTGAAAGATTTCCTCCCCTGATGGAGTCACCTTTCATGTGATAGTTGTATACAAGGCAACTTATACCTAAGAAGGGGTGAATTAGGTGTTTATTAAATTTTCATCATTTTTAAAATTCTTTTTGAAAACTCTTAATTTTGGAAAGTTATGGGATGATTTGAATTTAACAACCCAAGAGAACAACAATGATGATGTTTACACACAAGATATAACAAATCAAAACACTTGTGCAAAGCAACTCATTTAACTATCCATAGGCAAAGCATTAACAAGTACATTCAAAAAAGGATATTACTCTTTCAAGCATATCAACATAATATAAATTGTTGGAAAATAAAAGAGTAGGCAAGGAGGAATCAAATACAAGATTTATAATGGCTCCTCCTTCAAGATTTTTCTTTATGGTGTACATTCAATCCCAAGCTTAAACCAAACTTGAATCCACTAATTTATCCCTTTAAGTTTAGCACATGCACAAAGAAAAGCTTCTACATTGATTGTGGTCACTATAATTGAAAAACCTACTCAAAGAAGAAAACACAGGAACTCTCGCACTCTTGTTAATTTAGGGTTAGCTATTCCTAAGATACCTAAAAAATTTAGAGATGTAAACGAAATAAATCACAAGAACTTAGAAGTTTAGATTACAAATTAAAGGACTAGAGTTTAAGAATCACTCAAATTTAAGAAATCAAGTCAATAAGGAAGCACATATGAAATGGGTAGTATTTACTTAGCGGTATTAGGATTTCACACAAGAAAAATGCTTGAAATGACTATTTATAGCACGAGAGCAACACTTATGATGAAATGACTATTAATTCAAATTTTAACCCAACCAATTCAAATCACGAAGAAAAATGTTCAAACAGTGATCTGAATCGCGATCATGATTGCAAAGGGTCAACTACTCAAGTATAAAGACTTTTGATTCAAATCACAAAAATATAGTTTAAAAATCGATTCGAATTGCCTCAGAATACAAGCTTTTAGCACTTTTTAAATAGTTGTGATTCAAATTGCATAAAACAATTCAAATTTTGTATTACTATCGCCTTATATTTTAGACTTTCTTCTTAAATCTAGAGGCTATGATATGAATCACAGACAAAGTTCAAAAATTTTCAAAATAATTATTTTAGCCAAAAAGTGTAATTTCAAGTGTGAAAAATTTGATAAAACATTTAAGAACATTTATGAATGCTTTTAGGGAAATAATTAAAAAAAATTCTTATGAAAATTCTTGAGGCAAATGCTTCCAAAATTAGTTTCAATTTTTAGTTAAATTTAAATGTAATCTAAACATTTATATAAGATAAATCCTAAGCTTATATTAAATCTTCATCAACAAATCCAAGGCTTTCTAAGATTAATTCACTAAAATAAAATATAATCAGCACAATTGAAATTGTTTGTTATTAAAACAGATTATAAAACTTTTGAAATAGGGGCAAGACTTAACAATAATTACTAGTCTCCAACATTATGACTTTTCACAATTATTAGCCAAACGCTTAGAGACCATAATGGTTGAGCTTCTATAATGATTGACAAAGTTCATCTACACAAAAGATATCAAGCAAGGAGAGAAAAATAACAAGATGTAAGGCTAGCCCAGGCAACTCTTTCCCTGACTTAAACCAAAAAAGGAAGAAAGATGAATCTAGTCCCGAAGATGGTTGCCACCAAGAACACGTTATTGCAATTATTCACCTTTGATTGCTTTAAGTGTCCGTATAATCGAAGACATTAATGTCGCCCAATTAGTGCAATGGTTGGAAAGGCGAAAGCGTTTTGGCTAGTAGACAAGTGTAAATACTACAAATTCTGTAAGAATTATGGTCATGACACAAAGGTATGCATCGTGTTAAATGATGAAATAGAAGACCTATCAGGTGAAGGCAGCTAAACTTATACCTCTATAAGGATGAAAGGGACCCTAATATAAGAAAATCGGGATGACAACATGATAGAGGACAAAATGACAAAGATCAAAGATTGCATGAGGTGCTGGAGAGAAGGCCACCACCCCAATCAAGGTGAAAAACCCTCATCGATTGGTGTGATAGAAGTAATAATTGGAAGATTTGAAAGCAGGGAACTATCCTTTAATGTAAGAAAAAAAATGATCAGGGTAATCATGATTGTGGATGCCAATAAAAGGGCTAGGATCAAAGAACTATCCTCAATCACCTCTTTCTCAAACAAAAACTATGGCTATATCATCAGGGCCTACAATGACCCTATGGTCATAGCCGTAACAATCCACAATTAGATGGTAAAGAGGGTTTTGGTTAATCAGGGGAGCTCGACAAATATCCTTTATAAGCACACCTTTAGGGCACTGGCATTTCTCTACCCTAAATTAACCATGTATAATAGCACTTATTGATTTTTCAAGATAGCCTATGAATGTGGAGAGAAGTTTAGTGCTACGAGTAACCATTGGTGATAGAGAATTGTGAAAAGATGTAGCAGCTGAATTCTTGATTGTGAAAAGTTCTAGCTCCGCCTATAATACCATTCCAGGAAGGATCACTTTGAACAAAAGAAAGGTTGTTGTCTCTACACTGCACTTATTGATGAAATTTTTGGTGAATAATAGAGTTGGGCAATTCTGGTAAACCAGGAGGCTGCCTATAGGTGTTACTACAATAGCTTAAAGAAAAGAGCACCTTCTAACAAAAGTAGAAAGCAGTAACCATCAGTCCTCTAAAAAATCCTAGAATGTAGAAAAGCCCTTACAGTCAGTCTGATGGATCCTAAGGATGACAGATGGTAAAAAATTGACCTAAAAACTTGAAGAGGAGTTGAAAGAAATCTAAATTTTTGGATTGGAGTAGAAAGATAATCTATTTTAGCACAAACCTATCCTTAAGCTTAAAAAAGCCCTCACCAAGTTAATCAAAGAAAATATTAAAGTTTTTGTATGGATTGTGGTAGATATGTTAGGAATATTCCACCAAGTTGCCACTTATAAATTGGCCATAGATCCAAAAGCTAAGTTGATTTGGCAAAAAAAGTGCAATTTTGGTGCAAAAAAACAAAAAAGAATTGAGGGCGAGGTCCAAAAGCTCTTAGCTATTGGTTTCATTAAAGAAATTCAACATACAACCGACTCATTATATGTAGTCTTTGTAAAGAAGGCAAATGGATCATGACACATGTGTGTAAATTTTACAGACTTAAAGAAAACATGTCCCAAGGATTTTTTTTTGTTCCTCTTAATTGATTAGCTTGTTAACGAAGCGTTTGGATACATATTTCTTAGCTTCTTGGGTGCCTTTCAAGGATACAATCAACTAATGATGGATGAAGAAGGATGAAGAAAAAATGGCATTAATAATAGATAAAGGCATATACTGTTATAAGGTGATGCCTTTTGAACTAAAAAATGCTGGGGTAATATACCAAAGGATAATGAATAAAGTTTTTATCTAGTAGATTGAAAGGAACTTGGAAGTTTATGTCAATGAAATGCTTGTAAAGTTGACCAAGCATGACACCCATATGGCAAACATACTAAAAACATTCACAATTTTGAAGAGAAACCAAATGAGAATTAACCCCAACAAGTGTGCTTTTGGGGTGTTCACTGAGAAGTTTTTAGATTTCATGGTGACACAAAGAAGGAAAAGGCAAACTCGACCAGATGTAAGGCTATACTTGACATGCAAAAAATCCCCCACAAACTTGAAGAAAGGACAATGCTTCAATGAAAGGATCACCTCACTTATCAGATTCATGTCTAAGTTAGTTGATCATTGCTTTCCTTTCCTTAAAATTTTAAAAGACATTAAGAATTTTACTTGGTTTAATAAATGTGAAAAAGCTTTTATTAAACTTAAATCCTACTTGACAAAACCACTAATCCTAGCATGGCTAAACCCTAATGATATTCTTTACTTATACCTAGCAATAACCCATGAGATGGTGAGCTCAGTACTCATTAGAGAAAAAGATGGAAACTAGTAACCAATTTATTTTGCAAACAAAGTATTACATGGCATTGAGTTATGATGCCAAGAGATCGAAAAGTTAACTTATGCATTTTCATCTCATCTAAGCACCTCAAATTTTCTAAATCATCAAATAATCATCAAGATAAATTAACCATTATGCCAAATCTTGGAAAAGCTAGACATCATTGAACAACAAGTCAATTAGTTTATTAAATTAAGTGAATATAGCATCAAGCATAAGTCCAGAAAGGCAATCAAATCTCAAATCCTTATCATTTTCATTGCCAAGATAATGCACCTAAGCCAAACACCCTAGGTAGACCCAGAGCCTTTCACATGGATGCTCTTTGTGAATGGGTATTCAAATGGAAAAGGAAGTAGGGCGGGCATCATCCAAGAAGGACTTGATGAAGTGTCCCTAGATTATTTCCTCAAATTTGAGTTTAAGACCATAAACAATCATGTGGAATACAAAAGACTTATTGGGACTCAAACTAGCTAAAGTGGTGGGCACCAAAAGAATAAAAGTATACAATGTCTCTTAGCTTGTTGTAAGATAGATAAAAGGCACCTATGAGGTTAAGGTCCCAAGATTAATCAAGTATGTCAAGAAGGTTAGGTGAACTAAGTCCCTTGTGCAAAGAACGATTGATCAAATGCCTTGTCCAAGCTCACCAATGCTAGGGCAACGATAAACAATAAAATTATCTTATAGGAAACTCTTTCTAGGGCAAACGTTGAAGGTGATGAAGCCATGTGTGTTGGTCGGACACCATGCTGGATAAATCCTATAATAGTACACTTTAAACACAAGCAGCTCCCCCCAAGAAAACGGAAGATGAAAAGATAGTTAGTCAGGTAATCAACACCATACTACCTCTCTGATGGATGACTTTACAAAAGAGCTTTTTCCCTGTCAGTGCTATGATGTCTCCGTGATAACAAAGCAAACTACATCCTTTAGGAACTTTATGAGGGAATTGGTAGCAGCCATATCGTTGCAACTGCCCTTGCCCAAAAGGCAATGATCAGTGGATATTTTTGGCTGACCATTAAAAAAGATGCTAAGGAATACAAACAAGAATATCTAAAATCTCAAAAGTTCGCTCAAGTAAGCTGTCACCCACCTATCAAGCTTCACTTAATCACCTCGTCTTGGCCTTTTTCCATATGGGGGATGAATTTCCTCAGGCCATTCCCACCCGCTATGGGCTAACTAAAGTTCTTAATAGTGCTACTGATTACTTCTCTAAGTGGATAGAGGCTAAATCCCTAACAACAATTACTACTATAAATATTGAAAAATTTGTTTAAAAATCTATTATATGCAAGTTCAACATTCCAAGCACCTTGATCCTTGATAATGGTACCCAGTTTACGAGTGTTGCCTTTGCCAAACTTAACAGCACCTCGAAGTTCACCTTCATGAAATATCCATAAACGAATGACCAAGTTCAGCTAGCTAATTGGATCATCCCTGAAGGATTAAAGAAACTCCTGGAAAACTCTAAGGGAAGATAGATTGAAAAGCTCCATAGTGTCCTATGGGATATAACATCTTCATAGACTGCCGTAAGATATACTTCGTTCATAATGACTTATGGTCACGAGGGTCTTATTTTTGTTGAATCGAAGAATCTAATGCTCGCCTCTCAAAATATGATGCTACTTAAAACGATGAAAGATTGAGAATAAAGCTCGACATAGCAAATGAGGGCCAGGAGATTACCCATATTAGAGCTTAAATGTATAAGGTGTAAATGGTTTATTTCCATGGGTGAAGAGTAAAAAAGGCAGAGTTCAAACTAGGGGCTTTGGTGCTAAGAAAAGTGCTGGGTTAAGGAAGAAAAATGAATAAGGAAAGCTAGCACCCAATTAGGAAAGACCTTTTCATGTCAAAAAGGCATTGAACAATGGAGCTTATCGCCTTTAAACAATTGAAATGAAGAACATACCCCATACTTAGAATGTAACTCACTTGTGAAATAATTTATTGCCCTATGAGCCGTTATGATCTTGTTTTAGTACTAATCTTTGAAATTAATCAAGTATAATAGCCTCGCCAATATGCAAAATTTATACATAATATGAAAGCTTTTTGCTAATTTTATCTTATTTACTTTATATAAGTCTTCACTAAAAGCATCCCCTTTGCTTTCCCTTGCCAATCACAGCTATAATAAAAATTGCTTAGTTCCACAAAATTGCCCCATGCCCATGGTGCTAAACTTTGCAAGCTTATTTGTCAATTCTATAGGTTTGCCCACGTGCCTATGATGACTCACTTTTCAGCTTGGTAAAGCAATTCCACATGATAGCTTAGTGCCTGTGGTGCTGAGTTCTTCAACTTAGTACTCAAGCCTATAGGTAAGTCCTACAGTTATGGTGCTAAACTCTTCAACTTAGTTGACTAATGCCTTACTTTTGGAGCCTTTCACTAATATTAGTTAGCGATATATAAAAACCTTTTCCCAGTACAAGTTAGTGATATATAGAAGTCTTTGGAGCTTTTTGCTAATACAAGTTAGTGATATACATGAGCCTTTGGAGCCTTTCGTTAATACAAGTTAATGATATACAGAGGCTTTTCGAGCCTTTCTCCAATACAATTTAATGATATACAGTGGCTTTTAGAGCCTTTGTCCAATACAAGTTAATGATATACAAAGGCCTTTGGAGCCTTTCACCAAAAAGAAATGTAAATCTACAAAGAAAATCAATAAAGCATGGAAATAATGCAAGCTCACAAACAATCAAGCAACAAGCACACAAATGATTACGCTTAAGCAAAGCATCCAAGGCATAAAGGCTTGCAAACAAACATAACAAAATATGCAAAATATCTAGGGCTTAGCCCAAATTCCAAAATACCTAAAAGCTATTACACAGATACTTCCCCATATTTCAGGAGCTTTTAGAATTAGCCTGACGAATGAGGGAGTGCACATCAACATGAAGATTAAGCAGGTTCATGATGTCGATACCTAAGTTGCCATCCTTACTAGAGCTTTCAACATTAGCAATATTCGCATTATCACTTAGCATAACAACTTGCTTAACATTTATCACTTTACAATCCTGTCTCGTATTGCTATCCTTGTCATTAATACCAACATTGCCCATATTTCCACCATCGCCATTCTGGACACCATTAAGGCCACCATTGTCATCACTTCCGACTGGACCATGATCACCAAGATTGATGTAATGTCTTGAAGAATAAAATAAGAAAATGAAAATAAAATATATTTCTTTATGGATTAAAGTAAAGATTTTGAATTTCATTGGGACCATAATGCGATTTTTCCTTTTCAAGAGGGCCTTATTGAAGTCAATGGCAAAAAGTTGATAGGGTTGAACCGTAAATTTCCTCATTTTGTCTTGTGATATAATATTTTCCCACCTGCCCTCTCCCTTTCACGTGATCATCCTTTTCTTTCTTGAAGCTTCTCCTTACTTTTTTGCGATCTTTTTCTTCATTCACATTCACTTTTTCTCTGACAACTGTCCAACGAGTCGACCACCATTCTTTTTCTTTGGCATCCTCTCCAGCACGCCTTCCTCTTCGGCCCAGCTCATGGTAGCATTTCACTCGCTTGTTCCAGTGCCTATTCGGTTGGCGCTTCAACTAGCTTGCCAGCAACGCTTCCTTTGGTGCTAAGCTGACCACTGGTACTTCGGACTTCGGTGAGTATTCTTAAATTATCAAATTTATTTTATAGCAACCCTACTGTTAGTTTCCAAGAAATTTAACATAAAACCCTTACTATACTAGCTGTAAGAAAATTGAAATTTTCTTGTTGTTTTGCTTCAGTGAAGTTTCTATTGAAGGATTAAGCACATTAACGTTCAATTTTTAGAGCTCTAATTGATTTTCCAAGTAGGTAGTTTTGTGATCAATTTAAGAATTTTTGCTTTAGATATTGAAGTTTAATATTAAAGTTGGATGGTGTGCTTGGCTAGAGAATCTTTAATCTAAGCTTAAATGCTAATTTTAACATTAATTATATCCAATAGGTTAAATAACTTGATTTCTCCAAGTGGGCTGATTTAGCATCTTAAGGAACAATTAGATCATTCTAAGGAGTGTCTAATATGAGTTGATAATCCTAAGCTTTTGATAAATCCCATTTCCATTACAAAATGATTTTATGATATGGAATATTACGATTTATAAATGATGGAATTTTCTTGTGTTACCTTATTTTGAAAAGATTAATTATATGTTATGTATCTATATGAAAATCATTTGTCGTGATGAAGTTATGCAATACCTTGATTTATGTCATTGGAACGAGTGATCTCATTTTATTATATGAAGCATGAATGTGGAAATGTTTTATTGAGGTATTGGAATCCATTGGAAATCCACTTGTACCCTCATGTGCACTTGTGAATAGGATATTTTATAGACGAGATAGATGGATTATGATGATGTTTACAAGTGAGATGGATAGATTATGATGATGTTTATAGGTGTGTTGGATGGATTGGGACAATGTTATGATGTATGGTAACCTCTAGGGATTTTCCTTTAGGATTCCAGCCGAGTGTTTTAACTAATTGAGCATTGATATACATATTTTAGAAAGTTTATTGACTTTCTTTCATATTTATGCCATGATGAATATATGTTTTATAGTAGCATATTTTGATACTTATTTTCATATTATTGAATATTACATTTTCAACTACTTACTTTCTTGATGATTGAAGCTTCCAAACTTATTGTGGGATTTTCATATTTAAACGGGTAAGCTTATTTTTACTGCTATATATACTTTTGAAAATGATTTATAAATGAGATTTTGGTTTTTATGAGATTGTCTACTCATTGAGTTTATATGAAACTCACTTCTTTCTTTTAATGTTTTTCAAAGCCCCAAGATATACCTATCATTCTTCCATCTCACATTGATACAGGATCTGCTCTTTGATCGAGTAGATCATTCATGCAGAGTATAAAGGTATATGAATAGTAGAAATCAATAGCAATTGGTGGGATTGTATGCATGATTGTATGTTGATTGTGGAGTACCCAATAGGATATAAATTATGTTGTTTTGGGCCATAGTTATTTTGTATAATTGTACAAGTTGTGGTGGGCGCATAGCCCTTTTGTTGTTGTATAGGTCTTATGCCTGGACATTCAAAAAATAGAGGGAATTCTGCCAGATTTTCGATAGAAATAGACATGTGCATATTTAATTATGTATTGGTGTAATTATATGTCTTAGTATGTTATTTTGCATGGTCAGGCTTGTAGGGGCCCTCCTAATGGTGACCTTCTAAGCTGGTCAAGTTTCGTGAGTCGAGATGTGACAATTGGCCCTCTGATTAACACTTTAATCACCACCACCTAAATTCTCCCCAACTTTGTCTTTAGCAGGAGTCCCCAATGCAAGATAGAGGTGATGCTTATCTAGATCTTCATACACACCCTCTAGTGCATCCACCTTTAGCACTTACAAATAATGATCATAACAACAATAATGATCATAACAATTGATCTTTTAAAGGTTAAGAATGATGTCAAAATTATCATGCTTGATTTGGTAGATAACATTATTCTATGAGCCATAATAATTCCTCAACTCATTAGCCTTTAACTTCTCATATTTAACTTTCTAGTTGTCACCCCCATGTCCTGCAGTTGCCAACACCTCTTTTTATTTTTGCTAGTTCTCGCTCAAGAGTGGTTGACCTACCCTATGTCTGGATTCACTCGCTATTTGTCTTTATCATTGCCTCATTAGCAAAGGTAATTTAAGCATCTAAGATTTTCACATTCTCTTATAGCTCCCTGAACTCCTTCTCCATGTTGTAGAAGTTAAAAATGGCTTGATCTTGCTCCTTTATCACTGTTTCCCTTTCAGTGGTAGTCTTCCTAAGGTCCTTAACCCTTTTTTTTAGAAGTTTATTTTTTTCTCATCGATAGTGCACTCTAGCTAACTCATTTCCTCCTGAAATTGCCTTAAAATGCCAGATCCTCTATGGTAAACCCCACCATGCACCTTACTTTATCCAATGCCCTATGTGATCTATTCGAAACTTCACCTACAAGATCATCTATGCACAATTGATGATGTAAAGGGGAAAAACTTAATAAGACACCACCATTTTCTTGAGATGCCATATGACGACGCTACATTAAGAGACTTTGTTGTAGATCATTAGAATGATCTCGAATTTAGGAAGACTTTTGATGGCCACCATCCCTAAATTCTTGTTGCCTATTCTCATTTAGATTCTCCACCCTCCTCTCATCTTGCTTGTCATTGCTTGAACCAAGGGAGTTATCAGAATCTCGATTTGAACTGGGAGTCTCACGTCCATCACCCTTATTATTGTGGCAGTGATCTCCATTGCAACTACCACCATGCCTTGAATGGCTTGATCAATAGTCACCTCTAAAGCAACTGGAGCTGCAAAAGTGGTGCTTACCATTGGCTAAATGATAATCGCCCCTATTGCTAGGGTGATGATTATCCCTAGAAGAGCAGAGTGGAGATGAAAGTGGTATGTTCATTCCTTCAAAAGAGTAGTAAGGAGGGGGAATAGATATGTTCATCACCATTATTTAATAAACATTGCATAAAAGACAAACAGTTTGCATTGCAAAATGAAGAAAGAATGGAGCCAATACAAAAGCAAGAAATCTAGAAGCGTAGCACAGGAAGTCATAATTATTCTCCCAGAATAGCGCCAAAATAGTGAGAATTGTATCTTGAGTCTTCATATCAGCATGCTCACTAGCATCCATAAATATAGGACTTCAAATCAGTTTCCATCGCCTCACTGGAAAACAGAGACACCTTTTAGGGTTCAGCCAGTAAAAGAGATACGAAGGGTCTTATGTCTCCTCCATTATGAAGAATTTAACTTTATTTTGGCTTTAAAAGGCATTTTAGTGAACATTTTAAAACAACTATTAGCATTGCTTAAAGAACACACCTAAAATTATATCATTCCATCACGATCCCTTCAATTAAAGAAGAAGTAAAAAACCTACAAACTCAGGTGACTTCTCACCAAGAAAAAATCCACCTAGGCACTTTTATTAGAAGCCAAGCATTATAGGTAAGCTGAGAGGGGACAACACCTATCACTATCATCAACTACCTCTCAAATCAGGTAAATGGTGAGAATGCTTGCAGCTTTGAAACATAAGTGACCATATTCATAAAAAAAAGGAAGTATTGTAGCTGTATAGCCACTTGTTAGACGAATGGCACACAAACCTAATTGCCTCCTCATATTGGGGTCCTCTGGTAAGCTGCTATTACAAAGCTCAACAAATTAGATTGGTACATCATGGTGAACCTTAGACCTCGCTTTCTTATAGCACCATTCACAAACCCCAGTCCGTAGGAATCATCCTCGATGATAATTGCCAGCTTAACCTCATTCGCGTCTCGAGAACAAAGTACCTCAAGGAATCATAGATGGATAATGGGCTGGGCAAGCCTACCATATGGGTTTCCCTCACTATCCATCCTGTTGAGTTATCCCATCTTCATTGCCTGAATGAACACAAAATACCTACCAGCATAAGGGAGAAGAGGAAGGTGTTTTAGCCCTTTTATCATTACGAGAAACTAGCCTATCCAAATCCACTTGATTATACTTTCAGTGGCATATGGAGAGGTTGCTGAATTAAACCATTTTGAAATGAAAATCTCCTCTCACCACCTGGCCTCCTAATGGATGGAAACATTGCCGGAATAGACTCAGCATTAAGAAAATCTCTTTTACCACTCCTAGGAGACGCCATGACTATTACACCTAAGCAAACAACAAAATCAATCAGAAAAGCAAAAAAGCACATATACCGGAAAAACAATGCGAAAGTGTAAGGACAGGGAAGCAATTGCTAAAACTATAACAAAACAACATCATCAAAAGCATAAGTAACTCAAACAAACACAATAAGTAGTTCAAAAGATGCAAAATCGAAAGAAAGAGATGACTAACTTACTACAACTGAAACCAGAAGGAAGTAGAAGACCACTAAAGGACTACTAAACCCCAAAAATAAATTTTCACAAATAACAGGTAGTTGCAAAGAAGGTTTTAGCTCAAGCTCTATTTCACTCTCAAACGCACTTGAAAAATATGAATAAAGGATGTTAGGGATAAAAAGAGAAGAAAGCTAAGATTATATATCCCTTACAATCCAATAGATGAGATTAGCCCAACACAAGACATTATGAAGCAACAACTCAAATCAAGAGAAGCTAAAAAGACTACAATGATGACATACTTGGGAAAACACAAGGCATTTGTTGTGCACATCGTTATTCACACAAAAAAGCCATAAATTAACCATTACTCCATGTCAGAAAAGAAGAACAAATGACATGACCCTTCACAAAGCCCGAAAGGTGAATGAGGTAAGTGATATTGCCTAAAATTCTATCAACCCCCTTATTGCCCTGGGCTCTTTCCTATCACCAGTAGTTCCACCATACAATAACATAAGCACCTTCCTACATAGACTACTATCTCTTTATGCCATCACCTCAATTGAGTGCACTACTTGGGTGACCATATTATCATGTCCCCATTTATAGCAATAATCGACACACTTTGATACTAGTATAGTATTATCCTCCACCCTTAGGCCACTACCATCACCAAATGTATAAATAATATTGTATCTCTTGCCATATCATCATTCCATATAGTTACCAATTATACAGCCTTATCTAAACCCCCTGACTATTCAACCCCTACTTGTATAGCTATATAAGATTATTAGGTCTTGTGTTCAAAATTCTAAGACACATATTATAAGCTCTTTTGCCTATACCTTACTAAATTAAACTTCTGAGAGTTTTCTGATGACCTCTGGTTGTAGTCATCAATGTTTGTTCTTTATACATGTCACCAATGCCACCCCTTGTTTGCGAAAAACTTATCAGTGTGAGTAGAACCTTTGTAACCTTGTTGATAATGGACAATACAACATTGAGATTGGAAGTTTAATATGAAACCTAAAACGGCAAAGCATTCAGCTATTAATGGCTATTTTTATCAACAATGATGATCCCTGGAAGCATCACTTTTCTTAACATATCTTGGGCCCTTTTTTGATCTGGGCCACGGGCCATCAGCGGCATGAATTTTTTAGTTTTTGTCATAATCGATCAAGAGTTTCTGTTTTCTCAATTTGATTCCAGGATCACTGGTTCAATTGCACGAGTAACACTTATTGGGCAAGTCTTCCATGCAGGCAGGCAATGTTTCAAGTTGGAGGAGGCTAAAACTAACTTGAAAGTAATGGATACCTTCACAGAAGTTCATGGAAATTGAATGATGTCAAAAAAACACGAAGTGTGTGATTACTTCTCTATTTGGTAAAATAGTTTTTTTAATATTTAAAAGTGTTTAGTGTATTTATTTTTTAAAGAAAAAACTATATTTAAAAAATTATTTCAAAAAACGTATAATTTATTAGAATAAAATTTTCAATTATTTTTTCTTATTATATCTCTCTCTCTTTTTTTTAATTAATTGACAACACATATCCAAATTAATTAAAAGCACTCATTTGTAATATTTATTTTTTTAATTTCATATTATTTTTATTTTTTTTTCACAAAATCAAAAAAGAAAAAAAAATTACATGTCATTTTATATTTAATCTATACCCATTAATTTAAATCAATAAATAAAAATAAATAAATACATTATATTATAAAATATAATTAATTATAATTTAAATAATTTTATTCTTATTTTGAATATTTTAATTACATCAATATACTTTGACTCTAAAATAAATATGTATTAATTTATTTTCTATATTATCTAATAATATAAATATATCATTTTATATTTATAAATTAATTCAACTAATTTTATTAAAGAATTTTAATATAATCAGTTAATTTATCAATTTCAGTTAACAACTTGTTATAGGCAAAAAATGGTCTTAAGAGAATGAGACAAATTCAAGCCCGATAGAGGCTAAGTTACCCAACTCGTTAAGAACGCCCAGCAAGCTCCACCTTGCTTACTGCCAGAAAGCAACATAGTGAGGTCCTCACAAGACCAGCTCGCCAAGCAGTCGGCCATCCTGCATGAGCTTGCTATTCTGCTACAGCGACCTTCCACAATGATCCCGAGCTAGGAACCTAGCTCGGGATAATAAACACCTCGCACAGTAACATAATATCGAGTGGCACACATGTACAAATGCTAGTCCATAGCCGACAGGAGGGCCCCACCCCTCAGCCAGAAGCCTGCAGCAGCCGAATTGCAAAAGTCTGCTTGTCTTTTTCATTTATTTCTTGATGTAACACAACTGTAGCTTGTATTTATTTTATGTAACTCTCTCTTCCTTTATAAATAGGAATGCATTGTTAGAAGAGGGAGAAGTCAAAAACTTATATGTTGAAACTCTGTAAAAATCTCTTCTTAAATATCAATAAAAGCTCTATCGTGGACGTAGGGTCCGGTACTGCCTAGATTTAGTCAGACCATGTTAAAAGCACTGCGCCACCTTCTCCTTCTTCCTCTCCCTTCATCTCTCTCACATTTCGAGAAGCAGCATTGGGTTCGGGAATTCACCCCTCGTTGGCCAGAATCTGGGACTCTTCATACGAATCAAATTCTGATGTCAACATCTTTTGGCGTCGTTTGTGGGAATCCATCTGCTCTCTGAAGTGTTCATTGCAGTTCAACAATGGCAAGAGGAAGAACTACTCGGAGTTCAACCACTCCAGCCCTCCAACCGACGGGCACTTCCACTGTGGGGGCTCACCAGCATTCCACTACTGCCCCTGAAACTCAAGAAGCTTAAACACCAGGCCAACCCTAACCAGCGCTTGAAAGCACAGTTAGAGAGCTGGCTAAAACTGTCAAAGCATTGGCGTCAGCTCAAGCTCAGAGCACACAGAGACAAGAAGAAATTATAACATAACTCTAGTAGCTTCGTAAAGAGGCTCAGAGGGAAACTCACGAAGATTGTGATAGTCAACAACTGGGGGGCTCACAACGAGCAGGAAGCTCCACCCCTCAGCCTGAAACATGGAACCGAACAATGGAGGAAATCCTCCTAAGGCTCAAGTGGCTAGAAGAATGCCCACGGCCTCAAAACGATCAACCTCGACATGAGGAAAGTTTATCATTTTTTATGGAGATCGAGACGTAGCCTCTCCCATAGAAGCTTAAAGTGCCTGCCATCCTGTTGTACGACGGGAACAGTGACCCAAGTGACCACCTGGATACGTTCAATATCCAGATGGATCTTCAGACAACCGACCCCCTGGTGAAATGTTGTGTCTTCCTGACCACATTAGGAGGAGTATCCCGGGCATGGTTCAGACACCTCCCACCTCACAGCGTCAGCAGCTGGGAAGAATGCAAAAGGAAATTCATTAATCAGTATCGGGCACTCAAAAGGTAGCTCATGCCTCCTTGCCATCTCGCAATGATCTTCCAGTGCAAGAATGAATTGCTGAAAGATTACATAGCCCGATTCAGGCATAGGGCCAACTTCGTGGAGAATTCTTCAGAGGAAAGCATCTTAACAGCCATCTCAGTGGGACTTCGCAAAGACAAAAAGTTATATAGAAGCCTCTACAAGTCCCCAGCTCGAGACCTTGCTGAATTTTATGAGCGAGCTACCAAACAAATAAGATGGGAAGAAACCTTTGGCACGAAGGGACTTACACAAAAAGCGTACACCAATGGTCCCATTGCAAACAAAAAGAGGAGCAACGAGAGTCATAGTCATGACCCCTCCCCTCAGCTTGTGAAAAAGGCAAAGCCTCAGTGACCTGGTGTAACACCTGGAAAATTTGAGAAATAAAAAGAAAAATTTAAAATAAAATTTAAATTTAAAAAGGACTAAACTGAAAGATTGATAGGGATTAAATTGAAAAGTTTTTGGGAGGCTAGGCAATAGTGAAAGTCAGCCAGGAATTTTGGGGCTAAAGTGAAGGCAATGCTTAAGTGAGGGGTCGAAATGCAAAAATATTTAAATGTTTTTATTTATAAAAAATAAACCAACCCCTCTCTCCCAAAAATATCTTCTTCCCTGGCCTTCTTTCCTTCTCCCCGTGGCTTCTTCTTCTAGATTCTTCATGGCTTTTGTAGAAATTTTCAGGAACTTCCTCGCAAGCCAGAGTGATTTTGACTGTTCTCTGAGCTCCGGCCACCATTTTTGGTCGGAGGAAAACTAGCTAGCAACTACTGTTCATCTTTCTGTCTCAGCTCATTAGATTGTTGGAAGTTTGTCGTGGCCAATGAACCACAGCCATTCGGCCATGGTGGGTCAGGCCGATGTTCGGTCACTCCCTCACCAACAATCATTCTATCTCTTCCTTCTGGCATATACATGGGTAGGGGAAAAATGTGTAACAGTTTGATTTCTCCTCCTTCCCCTATTTCATAGTTGGTTCAGCCAGCTTGGTTTTCTGGGCTATCGGCGACGAGCTGAGGGTAGCCACTTTGGAACCCGACAAGTAATTTTAAGTTAGATGTGTTCCGAATAAAGTGTAAAATTGGCAAGACATAAGCTTTTATAGGTTTACATTTTGGAGGTGAGTGGATAATCTCACCTTGTAAATGTTGTATTGTATTAAAAGGTAATCTTATTAGATAAATAAAAAGTTGGTAAATTCAGTAACTTGAAATATTGATGATGAGTTTATTCTAAGGTATTATGTATCTAAAAATATATGCTCTTGTATTCTTATAACATTAACAATTTATAATTCAGCCAAAGTGAGATCCTGGATCCCATGGAAAACTTAGTGATAATCTGGAGATGTCTGTAAACTACATAGCCTATATGGCTGGGAACTTCAGTAAATAGTTTGAACATCAGTAATAGCCCAAGGGGCGGTAACAGAAAATAACAGTTGAAAATAAGTATGTGATATGAATATACAGTATAAAAGAAACTACTGATAATAACATGGTTACCAATAGGAGTTTTCTTAGAATTCAGGAATTGAAATTATATTCTTATATAATATATATATATGTATATGAATATAATTTAATCAACTAAGGATCCATTGGTAATTCTTGGGCAACCCGCAAGGGCACCTGTGTAACATCTATTCTATAGGAGCAATAAGGGGGCGATTTGAACCGGTGATACTTGGTTGGATTTGGAGATCTGTTCCAGTTCCCTGATGGATTCCTTTGGATCCAAAACTAATGGTTATTCACAGGAAACCCTCAGGTGCACTTGTGACCACCTGGTGTCTGTTGGAGTAATAAGGGGGAGGGTGAAATAAAATGAGATATCTGTATGGAGTTGTGGATTGAAAAAGGGACGCTCTGATCGGTACTGGTTACCTATGGGAATTATTTGGATCTGACCAACAGTCTTTAAAGAAATGAAACACATTTTGAAAATCCAAAGAAATAGAATAACAAAAAGTATAAATAATGAATAGTAATAATAATAAGCATACACTGTATAAATTTGTATTTCTGATAATCAATAGTATAAATGTTTAGATTGGGCCGCCATGTATTTAATTTATTGTTACGTGTACGGCCCATATTATTTATCTATAAATACATTATAGAAATTGATATTGAGTTATTGTAATATTCATTGTATTCTATTTGTGATTAAGTTTTGGATGTCTAGTAGATTATTATTGTTCAGTCTGGGCCACTGTATATATATATTTAATTGTTAAATAGGTTCTGACGGGCGTGTAGCCCAATTACGTATTAAGGCCTTAAGCCTGGGCACTCAGATTATAGGGGAACTCTGTCGGATTATCGATAAAAATAATAGTGTAGTTATGGAACGGTATGCATAGTTAGGCTTGTAGGAGGTTTCCTACGGGTGACCTTCTATGCCGGTCACGGACCCCTTGAGCAGGTCATGACACCTGGAGGTCGCTTCGAAAGGTACAGTGTCCTGTCAAATACACAAGATAAAATCTTTGTTGCGGAAAGGCACAACGAGGACTTCAGAAGGCCCAGACCGATGAGAGTGCCCACCAAGTCCAGAGATCCAAGAGATTCTGCGCTTATCACAATGAGGCTGGACACACCACCTCAGAGTGCCGGGCATTGAAAGATGCCATTGAAGACCTCATCAGAAGAGGTCGATTACAGGATTACATGGTAAGACCACCGGAGCAGCGAGCTTAACAGGCTCAACGAATCGCAACTCAAGAGCTAGAGCCCTCCATTAGGACCATATTCTAATCTTGTAACGTTTTCTTGAGATCAATGATAATGAGTTGTATGAATCATTCAATGTTGAATCAATGTAATTTACAGTCAATTGGTTAAAAAAGCATTATCCAAATAGCAAGTTTTCACTTCACCATTGCAAAGATTCATCCAGGGGTGGGACGTCGAGAGGCCTACCCCATCGATACATCCAGAGCAAACTGAGTCCCTCAAATTGAGACCAGGAGTACAAATTCCTCGACCATTGAGCAACAAGCTTGCTATTTCGCTGAGTAATGAAATTGCTGGGGGGTTGAGCAACGAGCTTGCTGCGTGACTGAGCAACAAGCTTGCTGCCTCACTAAGCAACAGGCTTGCTGCCTCATTGAGCAACAGGATTGTTGCAAAACTGAGCAACGAGCTTACTGTGGGATGGGCGTGTTATCTCGCTTGGCGATGAGTTATCATCTCGCTACAGCGAAACAAACCGAGGGTAAGACGGCCTAGAAGCCTACCTCGACAGCACGTTCAAATCAGATAGCGGACGACAAGCCTACCAAGTCACAAAGACATCAAGACAAACTCATTACAGTTTTCATGCAACACATATATTCACAGCCAACATACGGTCAGGAAATCGTAGCTCTCGTAATGAGCCCTTATCAGTCGTATCTCACATGCGACTTGATTCTCACTTGTCAAAGGCAATCGGACGGAAAGCAAAAAGCTAAAAACGTAGTCGATTGGCCAAAGAAACATTTCATTAATCATAAAAAATGTACAAACTACGATGCACGAAGCATCTAATACAGATTTCAGAAGCTACATAAAAGAGCTCATACAGTAAAAAGGCTCAAAGAGGTAAAATTACATTAGATGAAGAAGAAATATAGAAACAAAGGTGTTATAGGCGTTTTCTAGTGCCATGTGAAGTAGGCTGGCAAAAGCCCAATTGTAACTGAAAGGGTCTAAATCATCCAAGCCATTCAACTACCTCGCTACTTCGCATAGTTGCAGCCTTAGCTAGCTCTCTGCTCTCTACCTCGCTACCTCGCATGGTCGCAGCCTCAGCTAGCTCTATGTCTCAACTAGCTCCTCCTAACATTTAACCTCAAAGGAGAACTCCAGCACCTCCCCAGCAAACGTTAACTCATAGGGTCCACCTGCAGAAAGTAACTTATAGAAGTTGATTTACAGGAGCCCAAGATGTCTTTTACATTTATTACATGATGTAACATATTTATAATTTATTAAATTACATTTGTACCCCCTGATTTTATAA
>JANHAO010007741.1:0-19874 GCA_026873985.1 Saraca asoca | reverse complement strand
AGAAGAAAACCTATTTTCATTAATGACAAAGTTATAAATAATATTAAATACATTTTTTTCATCTTAAAAAATAAAGAAAACACTTATTTTTAAAATTTACGTCTAAACAAGTTTTTTATTTTTTTATTCTTAAAAAATAGTTTTAAAAACGATTCTTAAAAAACTGTTTAAAAAATAATAAAACAAAAACACTTGAAAACACTTCCAAACAGACAGATAACTCCTTTATTTTTTTTTTTGCAATAGGGGAGGTAACTGTAGATTTAAAGAAAAGGAAAAAAGAAGTGAGCATGTGTGAAAATGAAAGTTAATATATATTTAAAAAATATAAAAATATGAATATAATTAAAATAAAGTAAATATAATTTAACCTAATTCTAATTAACGAACTTCTTAATAGAATTATTTTTGTTAGATTTGAATCATGTAACAACCTCATAGGATTAAATACTTAATAACTACTATAATCCCTTAAAAAGGTTTGTACGATGCCCTTACTTTTCATTAAATTTATGCTATGATATAAAAAGGATACATACATTTTATAGAAAAACTCATATTACATTTATTTTTTAATATAATATTTTTTAAACAATAAATATGTTTAGCTTACAATTATAAAATTTTAAATATTTTCATTGAAATATAATAATACTTTAACATTTATAAAATTATTAAAATAAAAAAATTCTATTCCATTTCCAATGATAAATGATTTTCATATAAAAATTAATAATTAATGTATTTTATTTTAATAAAAATATCATTTATTTAAAATATGCATGATTTATACTTTTTAAATTTCAATTTTGAATTTTAATATGAGCAATAATTTTTATTTTCTTAAAAATACAGTTTGTACCTAGATGATTATTTCAAGTTGTAAGTTTTATTTGAATAAATTTCTATCACTGTCTTAAACTGTTCTTTTTTCAACTATATATTTTAGGATTAAATGAATTTATTGGTAAATTATTTAAAAAAATTGTTAGTTGATTATCTCAAGTTTTTGAATTCCATCATATTATGGTAGCAATATGTCTTTATAATATGACAATAAAAACTTTAAAAATTCTGAGATCTTAAATTTTTCTATGTTCTTTGATTCAATCATAATATAGCTCATTTAAATCTAATAACAACGTACAAAACCACAAAGTGTAAAAAAACACATAATAATATTTTCTTTTTACAAAGGGATATCTTAGTGTATATATATCATTATATTATATATAGAATAATTATACCATATATAATAATAGTATATACGCAATAATATATAAAGTATTATATATGTATAGCTGGAATATTCATTAATTACTGTAAAAATTAATAGATAATAATTATTTATAATTTATAAGTTTGATATATATATATCCTTTTTTTTTCTTTGATATATTGACTGTGAGGAGGTATGAATATAATATCTATAATTTTTAAAATATTTTTCTTCTTCTTTCTTTTACTATTATTTCTGTGATCTATTACCATTGTTTATGTTTGAACTTGATCAATAAACATCATAATAGCAAGGAAGTGGTTGACTATTGACTTTATAGTTTTTAAAAAATGACTTATTATAAATACTAGATACTCATTTTCGTCATTCAATACTTTAGTTAAAATCAATTTAATCCTAAAGAATATATAGTATTAATTTAATCATTGACTTATTATATTCCACTCAATTAAATTTCTTTATTAATTTATTGTTTGAACTATAATAAAATTATTATTTTACTGATATAACAATGATATAATACTAAATTGGATCTAAGCCTCCTAAATTTTTTATAGAAATTAACGGAGCAAATTTAAGAGATATAAAATATAGGGATTGTTTAGGAAGTTGTTTTTTTGTTTTTAAAAATAATTTTTTTATTTTTTTATTCTATAAAAATAAAAAAATCTGTTTGACAATGTATTTGTAAAAACTATTTTTTAAAAATTATTTTCTAAAAGTGTACTAAAAAAATAGTTTTCAGAAAATATCAAAATGGTATTTTCTCTTATTTTTATATAGAATTATTTTCAGATTTTTTTAAAAAATAAGAATACCTATTTTCATTAATGACAAAGTTGTAAATAATATTAAATATATTTTTTTTATTTTTAAAAATAAAGAAAACACCCATTTTCAAAATTTATATCACTCATTTTTAAAATTTACATTCAAATAAATTTTTTATTTTTTTTTCTAAGAAATAATTTTTAAAAATAATTTTTAAAAAATAATAAAATAAAAATACTTGAAAATACTTCCAAACATGCTCGTAATATTTTATTTTAGATAATGCTGTTTTTTTTATTATGATCTATCATTTTAATATAAAAAAATTATATTTATCTTTTTTTTTAATTTATACTCTTAATTTCTTTGAAAACGTCAGGGGATTTGAATCTTACTAAGTTGGTCATGTATTAATTACTGTAACTTTAATAAATCAGTTATCATGACAACAATTTTTTAAATGATTATGAGGAAAGGTTGATAAAAGAATTTGATTAAACGGAATTAAATAATTTAAGGATTAAATTAATTATAAACTCTTTGATGGACTTCTGATGGACAAAATTGATATTAAAATTTTTGAAAAAAAATCAAATTAATATAAATTAAATTAACAAGAATTATAATAAATGAATAAGCTTATCTCATAAAACAAATAAGCAAGCAAGAATACAGAAACTATGTGTTTTGAATAATGTTACTCCCAACATTGTTACGTCTATTTTCTGTCTACTCCCTTTCACATATTTAAAAGGTCCAGAATTTTGAATTTCATAAATGTGTGAGTGAGTGAAAAGAATATAAATATAAAAAATAATTTTAAATTTATTCATATATTTTACTACAATGACAATCTATTTTATACCACATCAATAGAATTATGAGGAAAGTAGTGGATAATGAACAGAGTTATTTACACATATTTTTATTCACAATTATTCTTTTAGTTACACATATGACAAATAATTTAAACATATCTAATTAGGATATAAAATTATATTATATTATCTTTAAATTATATAAATTAATTTAACTTGATTATATTTTAGTATAATTATATTAAAGTCATAACATATAAAAGTGTAATTAGCAATTTGGTCATTAATTGGGATTTGGGAGCCGTGGCAGAGCTAGGCAGCGCACTAGGTTGGTGGGAAGGGCACGGGTGCGTGGGCCATGCATTTAGTTAAATGAATTAATAGTAATTGAAAAGTTAATGGTTGAGGGAAGTACGAATAGACTATGTTCCATGAATCTGTAACGTCATTGCTTGCCTAACCAATTAGTCAATACAGTGGATGATGGGTTTTTTTGTATGGTATTTTGGACTTTTCATCACAATTTTTGGTCATTGTCTCGTTGATGGGAGAGAAAGAGGGTGTCTCAGGACCACCATTGCTGTGCATGAAATGAACACAACGTTCTTTTTATGCTCAATTCATGATCAGCTGATTCATCTGATCACGTGTCATTATTTATTTTATTTTATCAAAAGTTTAAAAATAATATGTTATTTTATTTTAACTTTAAAATATATCACTAATATTTTTAAAAATATATTATGTGATGTATAAGTTGTTGATTCCTTGTGATTATTAATAATTAAATTTATAACATTGATGGGTGAAAATAGTGAATCTCAAATCTAGTCAATCTAGTGATCTGACGTGCTATGATTGTCTACGAGAATGATAGTCGTTCATTTAATAGCATGTCCTTGCGTTTCAAGATCTATAGTTGAATTACCCTTTTTTTTTCCCAATTCAGGCTTTTTTTTAATCAATGTTTGCAGTGATTTGTTGGGAATTTTCCTCCATGGTAAGGCGTGTGTGTTGATATAATTTAAAATAAAAAAAGTAGAAAAATTACAGAACACATATATTTAAGATAATTTGACTTTTAATTTATTTCATGAGTAAAAAATAAAAATAAATTCTATTAAATAGATAAGAAAGAATATAAATGATAAAATAATTCTTACACTCACATCCTAAATACATAAAAAAAAAATCTTATAATATTATGCTTTTTACTCTCAATAATTATCAAAATAATAAGAACTAATTATAGAATTTCAAGTATCTCCCTACTGGAAATTACAAAAATAAACTCTTTCTCACCCCTAATCAAACCTTGTATAATACAAATATTTATAAACCAAAATTCTTACCAAATAATAAGTCTAATTTGATTAAGATAAAGATATAAATAGGTAATTATCCTATTTTATAAAAATAGAATTTGGGTCAAAATCCTAACAATCCCCACCTTGATACAAATTTGATTTAATTCTATTATCAAAAAAGTCTTTAAACTCTGAATCAAGTAATTTTAAATTAAGATTAAATAGTTTCACCAAATTTGAGTCATTTTCTTCATAGATAAGTAATGCCTTCAAAACTCTATTTTTAATGAAGTACTAGCACTCTACATATGCATCAAATTTGCTGTACATTCTATATAAAGAGTTCTTTTAATAAAATTATCAGATGTATACTAATAAAGCTGTTACTTAAACAAAATCTGGATTTGATGTAAAACTTCAAAACAAATCTATGTTGATACTTATTTAATCAAACTGAATGCAATACAAAATCCAACTAAGATTAGTAAATCCAGGTAGAATCATAATAAGAATCCACACTCAGCAGAATTGAGTTCTGATACCACTTGTTGAAAATTGTTCGTGCAATGGAAGTTTGTATGTTGGTTTAATTTAAGATCAACGAAGTAAGAAGATCATAAGATACATATATTTAATGTGGTTTAACTTTTAGTTTACATCACAGGTGAAAATGAAAAAAAATTCCACTAAATAGACAAAAGAAAATATAATTGGTATAATAATCTTCAAACTCACATCCCAAATATACTAAAAAAATACCTTACAGTATATATGTTATTCACTCTTAATAATCACCAAAAGAATAAGAACTGATTATGGGATCTCAAGTAACCCTGCATAAGAGATTATAAAACAAACTCTCTCTCACTCCTAATTAAATCTTATATAATTTAAGTATTTATAGCTAAAATCCTTATTAAACGATAAGTCTAACTTGATCATAATATTAAATAATTAAATATGTATCTAACTTCATTAAAGTCCTTATCTTATCAAAATTCAAACTTGAATAAGATGAAGACATAAATAGGTAATTATCATATTTTAGAAAAATAAAATTTGGGTCAAAATCCAAAAATAATCATTTTATTTTATTTTTTCATCGTGTAATATCAAGGTAATATATCTCTCAAAAAGGAAAATATGTATATGTGTAATTTCTAGTAATAATCATATCTATAAAATTTAACTAAATACAACATTATTAATTAAAGAAAAAATCCAAAAGACTTGTGTTATTAGCATATCTTGTAGGTAGAGGTGGCAAACAAATGAATTTGGATAGATTCGGATTGGGATATAATGGTTTATTGTTGATCCTTTTATTCATTTATGAATCATCTAAAATTTTAAATTGATCATAAGTCATCCATGACTCATGCATAAAGAGTGAGACTTAACTTATTCATTTATCTATGCATTTTACCATTATTATCTTATATTAAGAACGATTTTGAGGTACTTTAATAAGAAATATAGGTCATTTGAACAAAGTAATACTTCAAACATGTTGAGAAGGAATTGGTTGCAAATTTTGGTTGCGATTTGTCCACAAAACTAGATCTCTAATCAACTAGACTAGATCTTTGATTAACCAAAGATTGAAGATATTTAAGCCCAATACTTCAACCAAAAAGCAAAATTGAGACAAAAAAGTAAGAAAAAAGAGATGAGAGAAGGGAACAAAAGGGGGAGGGGAAGGTTAGGTTTATAGGTTTCCTCCATAGGATTAAGAGGGGTGTTTTTTTATGCAAATATACGAAGGAAGTGCAATAATAAGTTTGAAAACACAACACCAAAGGAAGAAGAAAAAGAAAATAGCTAAAATATTATGTTAATGAGCTTAAGGAGTTTCAAAGGTATTGTTAAGGTAAGGAATGATAAGTGCTTTTAGTTATTTTTCCCTAACTTTCTCCTAAAATAGTTAAGGAAACAAAGGAAGGATAGTTTTATGGCTTTCAATTTTGTTAGCCTAGCTAGCTTATTTTATTTAGTTTTGATGTTGAAAAATAATTTTGCTTAATATCTCAATCTAACTATGTGTTTAAGTATTTATTAGTTTTGCAGGCTCAAAGTTGATCAAGTAATGCTCAAGAGATACACATCAACTTAGTATTCTTTCTTTGATTTCATAGGATATTTTGTAAGTGAATTCTAAATCAATTTGATCCAATTATGCTTTATAAAACAACTTAATTTGAGATAGCAAATAATTAGTTTAAACAAGTTTTAAATCAAAAGTTTTCAAACAAAGTTTTTATATGCTCTTTCACAAGTTAAATTTTTATAAAAACTATTTTAAACGCTGTGAATTAATTCATGTTCAAAAACTTATGAAATGAACTTGAATTAATTCACCAATCGATTCATGAAGAAAACTTTTCTTATCGAATGTTTGAAAAGTTTTCTGAATCAATTCTTTACTCGATTCAACATCTGTTTTTAAAACACTATGATCTAATTCATTAATTAATTTGGTCATGAATTTCTTTATAAGCTAAATTGATTCATAAATCGATTAGTTAGTTATAAATTTATTATAACCTCTATGAATTGATTCACTAATTGAATCAAGGACTGAAAATTAATTTTTTTAAATGTTGGTTATCTCAGCCATAAATAAACCAAACCTCATTTGTTTCATAACATACATTGCGACAAAAATAGAAAAAATCTCAAAGCTTAAACCTAATCTTACTGTCTCATTATTTTTCATCTACTCAATCAATCTTGGATCAAATTGTTAAAGGATTCACCTTAGATCATTGAGATTTTCATCTCAATTGAAGTATCGTATCTCTAACTCAAACTTCTTATTTCTATTTTTAGATTTATAGGTTTTAGGCATTTGGATACAAAGAAAGATGTTGATCTTCCCTTTGCATCCTTCTAGAATTGTGAGATTGATTACAATTGGTAGGAGGAACATTGAATTCTTGTAAATCCTCATAACTTTGAGGTTGATTATAATTAAGTAAAGATATAACATTTTTGTATCATAAGTCTGTAAGAGCCCTATAAAAATTCTTGTTGTAAAACTAATGTGTAGGAGTCCAGTTTAATTTCTGTGATTAATCATAGAATTGATTATTCGATTGAGGATTGATCCAGTGGATGTAAACTTGAATTATGATTTCAATTTAAGTTAAACCACTTAAAAAATTCTGTGTCTTGATCTTTTTTATTACTACTTAATACTTCTGAATATTTTCTGCTTCTGTATTGAATCTATGATCTAATATTTTTTGCTATTTCAATTAATAAACAACTTAATTGTTAATCATATAATTTGATATAATTCTTATAAATAAGAAAATCTTCTGTTGTGCATTTACTTGAGAATTAAAATTGACTTAGTTGTTAAACTCATTTAAAATGAATAAAAAGTGTAAAATTCCTTTAAGGGAATAAAGACAAGATCTTAATTCTTGTTACTTTTGGGATCAACAAATTTTTCATAGGGAGCATTTTTATATGTGATATATCCCAAAATGTATGAGGAGCGAAGACAATCTAATTGGAACTAGAGTTACAGTGATTGTGGTTGAGGTTTGAGAACTCATTCATGGAAGTGTTATATATATATATATATATATATATAAATAAAGAGAGAGAGAGAGAGGACCAATTGAAACTAGTGTCAATAAAAAGTGTACTTATACAACTATTAACCTTTTATGAAATAATTTTTCATAAAATCCACCGTTGAATTCAAACTATTTATCAAATAG
The DNA here is from genome assembly GCA_026873985.1 of Saraca asoca. Taxonomy (NCBI): domain Eukaryota; kingdom Viridiplantae; phylum Streptophyta; class Magnoliopsida; order Fabales; family Fabaceae; genus Saraca; species Saraca asoca. The sequence goes on along the minus strand of JANHAO010007741.1, from coordinate 12,007 downwards.
ATTATATTAATTCAAAATTAATTATTATTCCATCAATTGTATATTGTGTATGATAAATGTTTGTGAGTGTTGTGCGCGTATTTACGTGCACTCGTGTGCACGTTTGCATCTGCGTAATGATGATGGGGAGGAGAAGATTATACCTGTTTGCTTAGTATCATAGAGGATATGATTTGGATATGGACAGAAACGAAGATTTCGAGATTGGAATGGGCCAAGGATTTGATCTTGATCCGAGTCTAAACAAAATCATACCTTGAGACTTATAAGTGCACTTCAAGTTTTATGAGAAGGAATTTTTATGAAAGTAGTTTTAAAGTATCTTAAAAGAGTTTTTAATACGGTTTTAAATTTTAGAACGTTTAGAAAAGATAGTTTTTAGACTTAAATTTTTTTTTTAAAGGGTTTCATAACACTTTTACTTCTGAGTAGGTGATATTTATTTTTACTAAATTGTTTAATTCATCATTATTGTGGTGGCTTGTGATTTTACAGGATCAACTCAAAAGACATATCTACAGAAATAATTACACTTGCCTTGGTTAGATCTTGGGGATTATTAGATGCATATGCATTAATGTAAAAACATGAAGAAGAAAATGATATATATATATATATATATATATATATTGGTTACATGAAAGAGTTTGACCCCTTTGACATGTGCTTTGGCATTTTTTAGGTTGGGATTAGATGGTTTGACATGTGCAGTAACCTTTTGTTATGTCGTCTGGGCATTATCTGTGTCTTTTTTACCTTGCTTCGGAATCCTACTTTTTGTACTAGGTTATGTCTTTTTTCTTTGCTTCGGAATCCTACTAAGGTTGCTCTGATTTCTTCGGATATTTCAAGGTCCAATGTGGAGTGCCCAAACGTATGGCGAGAATTTAGAATATAACAGACTTTTTAGATGGTGTTTGATTCACAAAACTATTAACATCTTTAATAACGTTATATTATTATATTTATTTTAATTAAAAAATTATTTAAAATATTATAATATTATATTTTAATTAATTTATATATTTTTAAAAATATTATTAAAATATTAAAAATATCTTCATTAAAAATTAAATGATTAATATTAAAAAATTAATCAGTTAAGAATGGTATGTAATATTTAAAGATAATGATAAATAATAATAAATAATGATAGGTGATGATCAAAGATTGAAAGTGATAATAGGTAATGATTAATGGAAATGAATAGCGGTAAACAACTATGAATAGTAGGCAGTAGCTAATAATGGGTGGTGGTCCACAACAGTGGGTTGTAATTAACAACAATGAGTAATGGTATATAGAGATCAACAGCAATGGATAATGATAATTAACGGTGGTAGGTAGTTACCATTGGCAGTAGGTAATAGTGAGAGATGAGTAACAATGACAGATGATAGTGGGTTGAGATTGTAAGACATTAATAGAAATGTGTGTAAAATAATTTTTCTTACATGAATCAAATATGTGAATTTAACATTCTCTTAAAATATTTCCAAAAATATAGAAAGATTTTACGAACTAAACAACACCTTGAACTCATAATAAAATCATTCTTCACCAATTTTCTAGTAGTTTAAACTTTTGAGACAATTTTTAATTCCTGTCATCTCTACTAGTCTATTTAAACATCAACTTTCAGCATAAGGTAAAGTGAACTTGTATTATGTTCACACTTCAAGCTCAAAGGACTATATAGTAAAAGGACATTCTAGAGCTATAATAAAATTATTCTTAAACATTCTCCTAATAACTTAATTAAGTTTTTTGTTTACCAACCGTCACTTGTTAGAAACAAATTATAGTCATCTTTTATAGTTTGATCTTGAAATCCAATATATTGAGAGAAAGAAACCAATTTCAAGTTTTGAAATTCATTACAATGGTAGGATTATTTTGTAATAGTAATGATAGTAATAGATATAACAAACAAACAACTTATGTAACTCAAATTAACTAATTCCAATGTTTACTTTAGTAATTGATTACCTGTTGACGGCGAAATTTGGTAACGCCAAATTCTATTAATCAGAAAAGTTCTTGAAACCTCAAATTGTGATTCTAGTTAATGTAGAAAAGAGATAGGGAGAGAGGGAGATGAAGTGAGGAAGAATAAGGATACCAGAGATTTTTAACGTAGTTTGGCTAAAGTCGGTTGTCGATCCCTACGTCCATGATAATGTATTTCTTAAAATATTTTTTACAGAGTATGGAGTATATAGTATACAGCTCTCTCTATATTTTGTAGAATGTACTCCCTCTCTAGAATTGACTTTCTCTATCTAAGTCACTCTCTTTATATTTTGCAAAATCTCATTTTCTACAATAATCTTAACCTCTATTTATAGTTATAAGGGTGTAGTCTAAAAAGGAGAAATAATAATAGTTTAAGTACAAGTTAATTCCTACTGATTGACATTTGCAAGTTGTCCATGCACGTTGGTCCCTGCCTTGAGTTTAACCAAAGTAGGCTTTCTAAAAGATAGATGATGTGGCATGTTTCAACCAGCCAGCTAGAGCTTGTTGTCAATCAACCTGGAACCACCACCTGGATCTTTGTCCTATGATCTGAGCTCATGGCTGGTGATTTGGCACCTTTATTTAGTGACATCAGTTTTCGTCGATTTGGGCCTTATCCAATTGGACTTGTCTGTTAGGTTTTACCAGCCCATTTTGCATGGTACTAAAAATACCCATAACATTAGTCCCCTAGCTCTCAATTCGTTCTGTAGATTGGAAGCTGAAACTTGCTGGCAAAAGTCGACACTTGTATAGAATTGTCATTTTAGACTTCCATCTTATCGCTTTATTTGCACCAGGCCATGCATTTAATACGCATGCTTTATAGCCATTGGCATGGCAACCTTGCTTTTTGCTGAACCATTTGATCGAGGGCAGCTGTTAGGTCTCTGGATTCATTGGTGAAACCAGACTAATCTATATAAGGCATGGAAAATCTTCTTCCTTTTTTCACAAAATGACCTAATGGGTGCATTAACTAAGCCCCCTATATCTTTATTGGTCTAGTTTTTCAATGAAGTGTTACAAGGTATGTATGGCTTACTGCATAGGAAGTTCCAATGGATAATTCCTCTATGAGGATTCTAGGAATTTTCATAACCTCCTTATGGTGCTAATGAATTTAACTCCTTTATCTTTGTTCTTTTGGCTCCTGGCGGGTTAATCGCTTGATTTTTCCAAGTACCTTGGGGTAATAAAGTTGAAGGAAGAGCTTTTAACTTGGGAGGAGGATAAGAAAAAGCTTAAAAGCTGGAACAATTCTACTTGCTCGTTAATCTTCCAGCTTGATGGAATTTAGCTCTTCCTCTTAGGGTATGTTAGTTGTAGGCTTGCTTTGATTTGTACTATTGAATCTTTATGTACATATTCTCCTTGTTGCAAGAGGTTTTGTAATAAAATTTTATGATATTTTCTTGCTTTTCCAAGTGTATCATGTTGGATGTTCTGAATATCGCAAAAGATAATATGTCAGCAATTATGAATAGATTCTTGCAAATCACAGCTAAATAAATATTAAGTTGAATAACCAATTGGTTACATTAGTTTGTCTCAACTGACAATGAATTTGAGCATCGAAGTGCCTCAGCTGGAATGAGAATGAGCACTGAAGTGTCTCTACTGGTAATGAGTTTTGAGTGCTTAAGTAGGTCGCACAAGAGCTGTGCCTCAGCTAGCACCAGTAGGTCACATGAGAGCTGTGCCTAGTAGTAGATCACATGTGAGCTGTGCCTTTAATTTTCATAAGTTGAATGCTCAAGTAGGTCGCATAAGAGTTGTGCCTTTAGTCACTAGGTTACGTGCATGCAATGCCCGAGAGTTGGTCACATGTAGGCTAGCAATTTGGTTACCTAAGTATACCATGCCACAGTAGTCGTGTTGCTTAGTGGGTCACGCCACAACAATCTTGTTACTCAGTAGACTATAAAAACGTGACTCTTCCAACAATCTTATCGCTTAGGTAGGTCATAAGAATGTGACTCTGCCAGCAATCTTGTTGCTTAAGCAGGTCATAAAGATGGAACTTTGCTAACAATCTTATTGCTCAGGCAGGTTGTTGTGCCTATGTAATAAGTTTGTTTTAACACCTCCATGCCTCAGTTGGCTCTAAGTCTCAACTCACTTTTGGATTTGAATTATATTGAAAATCTATTCAAAAAATTGAGTAAACTCAAATATAAATACATAAGGGAACAATATTACTAGATAAAAAGATAAGCTGATATCTATAGAAAGTATGAGTGCACATGTTTAGCACTCTATTTTTTTGCTTATTTCCAAATTAAAATATGGTTCTCATTGAAAGAGCCTATTTTTGATCAGTTGCTTGCTGAGGCTGTTGCTGTGCAGGTTGCCGGGGCTACTGAGGTTGTTGTCCCAAAAGTTGCATTACATAGTCCTCTAAGCGACTTCTCTTGATGAGATCCTCGATGGCATCTTTGAGCGCCCAGCATTCTAATGTATTATGCCCATCCTCATTGTGATAGGTACAAAATCAATCTCGATTATCTCTGAACCTGTTGGAATTCCTTAGAGGTTTAGGCTTTTTGAAGTCCTTCTTATCTTTTTCTACTGTACAGATCCTATCTCAGGTATCAAATAGAATGCTATAGTTGTTATGGTGACCTTGATGCTGAGGTCAATCATTCCTAGACTTTTTTATAGTCTGGTTATTGGAGTCGTCATTCTGACTCTTACTGTTCCTCTTTTTATTTTAGATGGAGTTGCTCACTTCGTCCTTCTGTTCGGACTTCTTTGTGTCAAAAGTCTCTTCCCACCTGATCTGTTTAGTAGCTCATTCATAAAACTCGCCTAGGTCGCTTACCAGAGATTTATATATGTTCTTATACAACTTTTCATCCTTATAGAGTCCCGTTGAGATCATTGTTAGGATACTCTCGTCAAATGAATTCTCCACATTATTGACCTCATGCCAGAACCGAGTGATATAGTCTTTTAATGATCCATTCTTCTGTTCAAAGACCATCATGAGGTGGCAAGATGGTGTAAGCGACCTTTTCAATGCCTTATATTAGTTAATGAATTTCTTCAAGCATTCATCCTAACTACGAATGCTGTAAGCTGGGAAACTGTTGAACCATGTTTAAGGTATGTTTCCAAGGGTGGCTAGGAAGACTGGACATTTGACCAATAGGTTGGTTGTCTGAACATCCATTTACACATTAAATGCATATAGGTGATTGTATGGATCACTATCCCTGTTGTATTGCGAGATCATAGGGATTTTAAATTTATGAGGGAGAGGCTGAGTCTTTATCTCTCTTATGAATGAAGTTCTCTCCTCGTACTGATCTTGGCTATTTTGAGCTCGAGGGCGCTCTTCTAATTATTTTATCCTTTGGAGCAGTTCTTTTATCACTGGATCTTGTGTCTCGAATCTCTGACTGGAAGTTTGTTAGCTCTTTTTACCTCTTTGGTTGTAAGAGTAATAACCTGAGGTATGTTCCTGACTAGACCTATTTGAGCCCTTCCCTTAACGCGAGCTCTCATATCATAAACCATTATAGCTTTCATGAGCTTGGCGAACCTTTGATCTTGTTTATAAGTGGGAGGAGTGAGCTAAATCAGGGCACTGGAGTTCTCTTCTACGTGCAGTAACCTTAACCTACTTTTGTGTGACCAGGGTTTATGCTTACATCATCACTCTAACTACCTTAGTCAACTTGTTCATTGTATTCTCTAGTGTTTGCTGACGTTCGTACCACATTTGCATTTTGTCAATTTCAGAGATAATAACAGTAGGTTGGTGCTAGGCCGTAAGGGGCAAGCTAGTGGTGATACCTATAATAGGTGTAGTAGGAGTGTTTGTTGCTGGAAGAACTGATCTTTGCCGTTATTGTACGTGACCTTTTGACTAGTTGACCAGAGTGTTTGAACTTTTGGTAATTCTTCCTCTAGCCATGGAAAGTTAACCAAAATATGGTATGGGCCCTCCTTCTAGTGCCAAAATATTAACAGCGAAATTTGGTAGGTCCAAATTTTGTCAATTAGAAAAGTTCTTGAAATCCAAAACTGTGATTTCGATTGATGTAGAAAAAAGATAGGGAGAAAGGGAGATGGAGTGAGGAAGAATAAGAAAGATACCAGATATTTTAATGTGATTTAGTCAAAGTCAGTTGTTGACCCTTACATCCACGATAATATATTTCTTGAAATATTTTTTACAGAGTATGGAGTATATAGTATACAGCTCTCTCTATATTTTACATAGTGTACTCTCTATTTAAAATTGACTTTCTCTGTCTAAGTTGCTCTCTTTATATTTTGTAGAATCTCCTTTTCTACAATAATCTTAACCCCTATTTATAATTATTTGGGTGTAGTCTAAAAAAGGAAAATAAGAATAGTTTAAGTACAAGTTGATTCCTACTAATTGACATCTGTAAGTTAGCCATGTCAGTTGGTCCCTATCTTAGGTTTAACTAAAGTGAACTTTCTGGAAGATGGACGAGATGGCATGTTTCAACTAGCGACCTGGAGTTCATTGTCAATTGACCTGGAACCACCGCCTGGACCTTCGTCCCATGATATGAGCTAGTGGCTAATGATTTGACACCTTTATTCTATGACCTCAGTCTTGGTCAATCTAGGCCTTATCCAACTGAATTTGTTTGTTAGGCTTTTGCCAGCTCATTTTACATAATACTAAAAATACCCATAACATTACCTAACAAATAATCCTTTTATACATTATTTAAATTGTTGTGGGTATTTTTTGAAACTGCGCGAAATGGGCTAGCAAAGGCCTAGCAGTAGATAAGTCTAAATGAGAAAAGAGCTAAGGTCATCAAATCGCCAGCTACACGAGCATGGAACAAGGCAAAAAGCCCCAGCTCGCTAAGGAACAAGCCTTGGCTCGCGTAGCCCAACAGTTTGCCTTGCACGAGCTCACATTGCCAGAAGTGAACTCGTGAGTTCAATCTCACTGACCTAAAGCCAACAGCGACCCCAGACTAAGAGTCTCAGCTCATAAGACGTAACATCTCTCCCAGCTAAGGGCTCGTCGAGTGTAAACGTAAAACAAGCATCCATTCAGACTTGACCTGTGGGGCCAGTTTGCAAGAAGTAGTGTATCAGGCCCACCTATGGAAAGCAATCTACAAAAGTCAGCCAGTAGTTTACAGAAGCCATTTTGTAGTAGTCTGCACTCTCTTGTACATTTATTATCTAATGTTACATAAATATAATTTGTGTAATTACATTTGTAACCTTTCAGCCTCTATAAATAAGAAGAGGGATATCACTATAAAGTATTCTAAATTTATGTACTATAACTCTATCGGAATTTCACCAGGTTAATAAAAGTTATCGTGGACGTAGGGATCGGTGCTGCTCGATTTTAGCCGAGCCACGTTAAATCCTTATGTGTTATTGCTATTCTTCCCATCCATCCCTTCATTTTGTACTTGTTCAACCAAATTGCAGTTTGAGTCCTTAGAACTCTTCGGGTTGGCTGGATTTGGACCAAACCAAAATCCATCGTCAACATTTTAGCATTGTCTGTGGGAACTCATTTGCATTTTAGTTAATCTTCTTTTTAGCTATAATGGCTAGAGAAAGAACCCTTAGAAGCTCAGATACTCCAATTGATCAGCCGGCAAGTGCTCCCGTTGCCAGCACTACCATCGATTTGCCCCCTGAAACTTATCATCAGTCCACTGCAGCTTTTGGAATTGATAAGATGCAGATTGGTCACCAACTCTACCAAACGTTTGAAAATGCGATAAGAGAGTTAGCAGACACGGTTAAAGTGCTCACGCAAGCACAAGCTCTGGGCACACAAAAATAGGCCGAGATTGTTACGTAACTTCAGCAGCTATGTGAAAGAGGCCAAAAGGAAGACTCAGCTCCCTCCACTAATCAATGAATGAGACTAGGAGCTTGTCAAACCCGTGAGAACCATGATAATCAATGACCTAGGGGCTCACATGGAGCTAAGAGCTTAAACAGGTCTAACTAAGGAGATACTTCGGGTCGCTTCTCCCGTAATCCAGAGATAAAAGAATTGTTTGAGAGGTTAAAGTGGCTAGAAGAGCGCCCTCGAGCTTAAGACGATCAAGCTCATGACAAGGGCAACTCACCATTCTCCAAAGAAATCAAAGTGCAGCCTTTCCCTCACAAACTCAAAGTTCCCATGATTCTACTGTATAATGAGAACAGCGACCCATGTAACTACCTGGATGTATTCAATGTCTAGATGGACCTTCAGACGATAAACCCTCTACTTAAATGCCATGTCTTCCCAACTACATTAGGAGGCATATCTCGAGGATGGTTCAAAAGTCTCCCAACTCACAGTGTTACTATCTGGGAAGAGTGCTAGAAAAAGTTTATCAACTAATATCGAGCTTTGAAAAGGTAGCTCACACCACCTTGCCATCTCGCGATGATCTTTTAGTGTAAGCATGAATCACTATAAGATTATGTAATCAGATTTAAGCACGAGGCCAATTTTGTGGAAAATCCCTTAGAGGAGAATATTTTGATAACGATCTCAGCGGGACTTTGCAAAGATAGAAAGTTATATAAAAGCCTATACAAGTTCCCAATAAAAGATCTAGTTGAGTTTTATGAACGAGCAGCCAAACAAATTAGGTGGGATGAAACTTTTGGCATAAAGTCCAAGCAAAAGGACAAGGAAAATAGCTCCACTCAAAATAAGAAGAGAAGTGATGATAGTAAAAAAGCTAACTCCAACATCCAGCTCACGAAGAAAGCGAGAACCAAGTGACCTTAGTATCGGGGTTGCCACGAAAGCTACAACATCTTGTCTAATACTCAAGATAGGATCTTCGCCATAGAAAAAAATAGGAAATATTTTAGGAAACCCAAACCCTTGGGGGCCCCAGTAAGTTTAGAAACACAAGTAGGTTCTATGCTTATCATAATGAGGTCGAGCATAACACCTTGGAATGTTAAGCACTGAAGGATGCCGTAGAAGACCTTATCAAAAGAGGTCATTTACAAGATTACATGGTCCGACCCTCCGAGCAGTAACCTTAGTAGCACTAGTAGATCGCTGATTGCAAACAGGGCCTTTCGATTAGGACCATATTTTGATGCTGTAATGTCACTTTGAGGCTAATAGAAGCCCTTCTAATCTTTCTATTCGATAATTTTTAGTAAAATGTTATATAAAAAAGAGAAGTTATTTTATGTTGACAAAATCAAGCTCGAGTTCACTCCCGGCTTTTTAGCTAAGTCACCATTATATGCTAAGTTCATTGCCAGCTCGTCAGCTAAGGTGTGGAGGTGCTAAAATAAACTCATTTCCTACTTGAGCAACAAGATTACCGGTAGAGCCATTCATATCTTGCTTGAGCAATAAGATTGCTATAGAACTGAGCAATAGAATTGTTGTTTCACTGAGCAATGAGATTGCTATAGAACTGAACAACGAGATTATTATTTTGTTGAGTGACGCAATTGCTGTGGATCTAAGCAATGATATTGTTGTTCCACTAAGTGGCAAGATTGCTACGAGACTGAGCAACAAGATTGCTGTTCCACTAAGCAACGAGATTACTGTGAGACTGAGCAGCGAGATTGCTATTCCACTGAGCAACAAGATTACTGGCAAAGTCAAACTTATAACGCCCACTGAGCAACAAGATTGCTGTGGCGTGACTCGCAAAGTGCAACTCTCATGTGACCTAATGCTCATAGCTCTCATGTTACTTACTATTAGGCATAACTCTCATGCGACCTATCTATATACTTATTATTAATTGAGGCATTTCGATGCCTGGACTCATTATTCACCGAGAAATATGACTAATTGGTTATTTAAATATCTTATTCTATTGTGATTTATAGAAGTTTATATTGTCATCTGTGGTATGCAAAGTATTCAAACACAGCATAAAAGGAGCACGAAGAAAAATTCATTCATTAAAATCCTTACTCAATGAGGTAAATTTACATTAGAAGATTTAGAATACAAATCAGAAGAAGCCTATGGCTATTACATTATGGAAAGAAGACTGGCTTCATGGAGATGAACTCCAACTAACCAGAGGACCAGCGGGTACATTTGCTTTTTAATCTTCTTCTTGCTACCCTCCTTGGTTCAGAGCTCCTTTCTAACTCTCCATCCAACACTAAAAATTTAAAAGAAGCTAGTAGACACGGTTGGAAAGGCTAAACCCTATGGCATAACCGTGAGGAAATAATCCAAGATCTATACAAGCTCTTTCAAAATCCTTGAAGAAGGATTGCCCATAAAGACCTCCTATGTGGCAAACCACACACACCTCACCAGAAAGACACACCATCAGAAATATGGGGGGGCTTATCTAAGGCACCCATTAGATCACTTAGTAAAAAAGGAAGAAAGACTTCCCATGTCATAAATAAATCAGACTGATTTTACCGAAGAGTCCAGAAAAAGTCCAACTATTCGTCATTAAATGCCTTAGAAGAAAATGAGGCTGATGCACCAATGGTTATGAAGCACGTATAATAAGAAGTATGGCTTGGAGCAGACGAAACGAATGGCTAACCACAAACTTTGACTGTGTGGTAATCCACAAATGAAGTCTTTGCTAGCAAACTACAAACTCTCAGCCCACAAAGCGAGCTAAGAGTTGGGGGCTAATGTTGTGGATATTTTTCAGAACTGTGCGAAATGGGCTGGTAAAGGCCTAGCAACATATAAGTCCAAATGAGAAAAGAACTAAGGTAATCAGATCGTTAGCTACACAAGCATGGAACAAGGCAGAAACTCCAGCTTGCTAGGGAATGAGCCCTGGCTCGCGTAGGCCAACAGTTCACCTTGCACGAGCTTGGATTGCCAAAAGTGAACTCATGAGTTCAATGTCACTAATCGAAGGCCAACAGCGACCCCAGATCAAGAGTTCCAACTCGCGGAACGTAACATCTCAACTAGCAGAGGGCTCGCCAAGTGTAAACCTAAAATAAGCATCCATTCAGACTTGACCTATGAGGCCAGTCTACAAGAAGCAACGTGCTGTCTTGTTCATTTATTATCTGATGTAACATAAATACAATTTGTGTAATTATATTTGTAACCTCTTAGCCTCTATAAATAAGATGAGGAAGATCACTGTAAAGCATTCTAAATTCATGTACTATAACTTTGCCAAAATTTCACCAGATCAATAAAAGTTATTATAGACGTAGGAACCGATGCTGTCCGATTTTAGCCGAATCACATTAAAAATCCTTTTATGCTATTATTGTTCTTCCTTTCCATCTAGATTGCAGTTTGAGTCCTTAAAACTCTTCGGATTGATTAGATTTGGATCGAACCAAAATTTACTGTTAATAAAAATAAAATTAATTTTCAATTAATCTTATCAAATATAAGGTAAATTCATTGATATTACTTTTATAATCAATTCCTTATAATTAATTATATTGAAAATCAAACTTTTCATCACTACATCAAACAAGAACTTACAACTTTAACAGCCTGCTTGGGTGAGTGGAAGTGAGGTGGAAAAGAAAAGAAATTTCTATTATACACGAATTTTAAGGTAATTTCCTCTGCTTAACTGGGACGGAAATGAAAAGAAGAGTGGAAGTTGAGTGAAAAAAATGAGTGGGGCCCACAAACAAAACTTCCGCATAAAAGTAAGGGGAAAAGGACGGAAATCACATAGTGCAACCTGTGGGCCCTAGAAGAAAAGCCACATGACCCCAACTTGTGGATGCAACCTATGGGCCCTAGAAGAAAAGCCACGTGGCCCCCAATCTGTGAATGCTAGCTAGTCTTCAGGTTTAAAATATAAATTATTATTTTTAATTTTAAAATAATTATATTTAATATTATAAATCATTTTTTATAATTAGTTTTTTAATTTTATTATAATTATATTAAATATTTATATTTTAAATAATTTGAGAAATTATTTATATTTAATTTATATTTAATATTATAAATTATTTTCTTATAATTAATTTTTTAATTTTATGATAATTATATTTAATATTTATATTTTAAATA
>JANHAO010007740.1:0-19878 GCA_026873985.1 Saraca asoca | reverse complement strand
TTTTGTTTTTGTTTTGTTTTTTTGTTTTTTTTTTTGGGTTTGGGGGGGGGGGGGTGGTGGGGGGGGGGGGGGGGGGGGGGAAGGGAGAACGGCACTATTCTGTAACAAAAAACCGGGACTATACATCACACTGCCATAGGTTGAACTTTAACCCAACCAATCCTAGTTAACACAGACGTCTATGACACGGACTCGGCCCACGTTAACCCTAGTTAACAATTCCCCCCCGCTATATAATCATCCTTCTAGGTTTCCTCTTTTCTTCGTGCTCTCTTTCTTGGGGTGGATTTACACTTATCCTCCTTCACTTTCTTATTTCCCTCCTTCTCCCCTTTTCTAGGGTTTCTACCCTATCACTTTTCCTTCAGTTCATCAATGGCGTCTGCTGATGTTGAGTACCGTTGCTTTGTTGGCGGTCTGGCTTGGGCCACCGACAACGAAGCTCTCGAGAAAGCCTTCTCTCCGTTCGGCCAAATCATCGAATCGAAGGTCCGTTTGTAGCAGGAACCGGATCTGACACGAGTCGGAATTGGATTTCCCGATCCCTTCTGATTCTGTGAACTCTGATCTGTTTTGCGTTACTTGATCTATGATACTTGTGTTACTGTCTATGATTCTTTTATTACTCACACCAATCGGTACGTTCATCTTCATCCTTGTGTTAAAGGCGAAGATCGATCGGTTTCTGTGTTTTTTTAACACGATTCTTATTATTTTCAACCAGATCTGATGTAGTTTGACTTTCGTTTGCGCAGGTTATTAACGATCGTGAGACGGGAAGGTCAAGAGGTTTTGGATTTGTGACCTTCGCTGATGAGAAGTCCATGCGGGACGCGATAGAAGGCATGAACGGTCAGGATCTCGATGGCCGTAATATAACTGTGAACGAGGCTCAGTCACGTGGACGTGGAGGTGGCGGTGGTGGTTATGGCAGTGGCGGCGGCGGTTACAGCCGCGGTGGAGGTGGATATGGTGCTGGTGGTGGTGGACGTCGTGAAGGTGGATACAACCGTAATGGTGGCGGCGGATATGGAGGTGGCGGTGGTTATAGTGGTGGCTACGGCGGTGGTCGGGACCGTGGTTATGGGGGTGACGGTGGATCTCGTTACTCTAGGGGTGGTGGTGCTTCTGAAGGTGGAAACTGGAGGAATTAGGTTTTAGTTATTAGGGTTTTGTGGGTTATTTGGGGTCTATGAAGTATGATGTTGGAATGGTTTCTTTAAATGTTCTGGGTTTCAGTTATGGTTCTGTGTTGCTGTGGTTCTCGTTTTTGACCTCTGAATTTGTAATGGTTGTTTATATGCAATCGACAAGAATAGTCAGAATTTAAGAACGAATTCTACTGATTTCTACTCTTGCATAAAATTATATTCAGCTGTTTTGTTTAAATTGACGTAAAGCTAATGTGTTCAGAAAGAATTGGGAATCATTTCTGGATGTTCCAAATTCAGTTTATTAACTACCATGGTCAGAGGATAAGCTAACAGATGGACATTTTTAACGGAATCAAGTTTTTCAGTGTATTGACAGCGGTTGAGTTCTTAACATCGTAAGCCGTTCTTTTGGGATCTTTAGATCTTTGGTGACGGATTACAAGTGTTAATATTTGACAGCTTTAACAACAAATATTCAGTGTAGTAAACTAAGTTATTTCCCATTTTAACTTTCGTCTCACACTTTCACTTGTTGCAACGAATAGGGTTTATGGATCTCCACGTGATTTGTCCTCTACTTAATCCTTTGGTTTATCGTCATAACACTTGCTATGTTACTTGTTCCAGGCTGCTAAGCATAAATAATCTTGAGTATTACACTGAACTGCATTTACAATGAAGAGGCTCTCTCATTCCTCTCCTATTTTCTCGCCAATAATTAAACCCAAATAGGAATGTTGAGAATTTTTTTACTATTTAAATCACTTACCATCCTATGAATTATATAAAGATAAAGAAACTCATTTGTTTTTATAAAAATGAAGTTATACAATGAATCATAAAAATAGAGTGAGCAAGTGATCCGTTGAACATAAATTGATTTGGCCTGAGGATGTTATAGTTGTTTGATTTTTTAAAGGTATTGGAGAATGGGCTGGGACCCTTCAAGTATGGGTTGGATACCGGGGGAGGTCCTATCTGGTTACTAAGCCCAAGTGTAACACAATCGGCCCATATGATGCAAGAGGTCCAATAAAGTTGTTTAAATATTTGTCTGGTATGTTTCCTAGGGACTTGTCTGAAACAAAATTTAAGAATTTATGTTGAGCATTTCCCTTTTTTTTTTTGTATTTTTTTAATAGCATTTGATTCCGCAATACATGAAAGGGTCAAAAGATCTTGCTGGTTTTCATGAAAATCTCCCTTTCTTCTACAATTATAATCAAACAAGACTTGGTTTCGAGGCTAAGAAATCCGAGGCCCCTATTCTGGAATTTGCAATCTCAGAGACTGAAAGTGGTGCAGTATTAGCAAAAACACATCTGATTCCTTTTCCTTATTTTGGGTTTTAAGTAGGATGTTTTTGCTCCTCAACTGGATAATATGAACATTAATGTTATCAGTGGGGCCCCACCAAGTCTCTATCATCCACTTTACAAATGGCAAATTCCTCTGTCATCGATCATCTGACGTTGTTTCCAGTCAAACCTGCACATCTGGCCCTCCGTCTTTACGCATTCCTCACGTTGTTTTCATATTCATCTTACCATCTTTGACTTTTGGATAGCAAACCTTCAAAACTACGACAAATATTTCCTTCCACTTTCCTGTCTGCATTAAGTTAACTAAAAACATATATTATTTCTTTTTAATTTAATGAAATATTTAACTTTGGATTGATTTAATATAGACAAATTGCAATGATTTTTTTCCAAAATCACTTGCAGACATGTACGCGTCATTACTTCTTAATGGCATTAATAAAGAGAGAGATAGTTTCTTCAATTTTTTACGGCTTTTTTAATACAAAATATTTGGAAGGCGACGTGTTATTTGATTTAACTTCTGTGGTTATTTTTTTATTTTATTTCAACGATTAAAAAATTTAAATTTAAATTAAAGTATAATATTTTTATCTTGAAGTGATTTGAATTTTTAAATAAAAGAAACATATGCATATTTCATTAAATTTGTGGAAATGACAGTATTTATTTTTTAATAAAATTGATTTATCATATTATCAATTTACTTATAATTATTAATTTATCATGTTATCAATCATTTTATGATTTCGAATAAATCTAGATGTGTTTTTTAATTTTTTATTAAAAATAAAATTAGTAATTAGAATTCTTATTTTAGAAGTTATACAATTAGCAATGCCTTACTATTTTTTTCTCAAGAAGCAAAATAATTCTCTCTCTCTCTCTCTCTCTCTCTCTCTCTATATATATATATATATATATATCATATTTTATTAAAGGACAATTCTTATTACATAATACCTCACTTGAATATTTATATACTATTCACACCAATAATTGACTTCACATATCCATGTATTTCTATATTTTTATAACAACACAAACAACACACATGCTAAAAATTAATATGTATTTTTGTGATTTATATTTTATATATTGATAACATAATTGTAATTATGTCAGTAATAGGTGAAATATTTTTACATATTTTATTTTATATATTTTTATACTTATAAAATAATATAAAATACGTAATTATATATTTGCATTCTATTCATATAACTACAATATATCGTAAATTAATATTATATTTTTTATTTTATAATTAATTGCACCTATATCCATGATAAGATCACTGCCAACTAAAGCAAAATGAGTAGCTCGATAAATTCTAAAAAATTGAAATATCGAACACATAAACGTTGGTCTTAGGAGAAAAAAAAAATAACCTACTGTAAGTTCCAAAGTCAAGCCGCTCAAAAAAGGTCACGTTGAAGCTTCCGCTCGCCACTTCTCTCTGCTCTGACTCTCCCACCTCTCTCTTCTTCTTCTTCACACCCTTTCATTTTCATTTTCTTTTTTTTATTTTGATTTCTCTGTCACCGTTTACAATCTCTCCTTATTTATATCACTCAAATGCCATAGCCACAGCCACAAAGACCAAAACAGAGCACCTCTTCCCAACTTCCTCTCAGCCGCACTTTCTTCATTCTCTCTCTTCTGGTTGTTGTTGCAGTTGTATCTACTTTTCTCAGCTTTTCTAACTCATCCTCTGATATATATATATATATATATATATATACATACATCCTGAATCCGTACCTCTCTGACCCAGGTTCTTACTCGCTCAGATCTTTTGTCTTGCATATTTTCCACTTGCATCAGTCTGAAACACGACCATGAGTTCGAAGACCCCCGCCGCTACTACCGCCGGCAACGACGGCGTTCGGATCCAGCAGGGTCGGAGATTGCCGGATTTCTTACAGAGTGTTAATCTCAAGTATGTGAAACTTGGGTATCATTACTTGATGACCCATCTCTTTAAACTCTGCTTGATTCCTCTCATGTCCATCATCATTATCCAAGCTTCTCAGATGAATCCAGATGATGTCCATCAACTCTGGCTTCACCTTCAGTACAATCTCGTCAGCGTCATTATCTGCTCCGCTATTCTGGTTTTCGGATCCACCGTCTACATAATGACCCGCCCAAGATCCGTTTACCTCGTGGATTATTCCTGCTACAAGCCACCCTCACACTTTCAAGTCAAATTCCAACAGTTCATGGAACATTCTAGGCTCACAGGTGATTTTGACGAATCCTCGATCGAATTCCAGCGCAAAATCCTCGAACGCTCTGGACTCGGAGAAGAAACTCACGTCCCCGAAGCTATGCATTTTATCCCGCCGAGGCCTTCCATGACTGCTGCCAGAGAAGAAGCCGAGCAGGTGATGTTTGGTGCTCTGGATAATCTATTCGCCAACACAAACATCAAACCAAAAGACATTGGAATTCTTGTCGTCAATTGCAGTTTGTTCAATCCAACACCTTCACTCTCTGCCATGATTGTTAACAAGTACAAGCTGAGGGGAAATATCAGAAGCTTCAATTTAGGAGGCATGGGATGCAGTGCTGGTGTTATAGCCATTGATCTAGCTAAAGATATGCTTCAAGTTCATAGAAACACTTATGCAGTTGTGGTTAGCACAGAGAATATCACTCAAAATTGGTACTTTGGGAACAAGAAATCAATGTTGATACCAAATTGTTTGTTTCGCGTTGGTGGCGCTGCAGTTTTGCTATCGAACAAAGCTTCGGATAAAAGAAGAGCCAAATACAAGCTTGTTCACGTTGTGAGGACTCATAAAGGAGCTGATGACAAGGCATTCAAGTGTGTTTATCAAGAAGAAGATGATGCTGGAAAAGTTGGCGTTTCATTGTCAAAAGATCTAATGGCTATTGCTGGTGGGGCTCTTAAGACTAACATAACCACATTGGGTCCTTTAGTATTACCCATAAGTGAGCAACTTCTGTTTTTTGCTACTTTGGTTTCGAAAAAGCTTTTTAATGCCAAAATGAAGCCATACATACCTGATTTCAAGCTTGCTTTTGACCATTTCTGCATTCATGCTGGTGGGAGGGCTGTGATTGATGAGCTTGAGAAGAATCTGCAGCTATTGCCGGTTCACGTTGAGTCATCTAGGATGACTCTACACAGATTTGGAAACACTTCTTCGAGCTCGATTTGGTATGAATTGGCTTACACAGAAGCAAAGGGAAGGATGAGGAAAGGGAACAAAGTGTGGCAGATTGCGTTTGGAAGTGGGTTTAAGTGTAACAGTGCGGTCTGGCAGGCACTTAGAAATGTGAAGCCATCGCCTAAGAGTCCATGGGAAGATTGCATTGATAGGTACCCAGTTGAGATTGTTACATAAACTCTTGTATCTATTTATCTGTCTGTCACCTTCTTAGGTAGTCTGAGATAGGCTTTTGTTTTCTTCTTTAATCTTTTTATTGTATTTTTCATTTATTTGAGTCAGAGTTGTCTGCTATTTGGTCCTGGAATGATGTAACTTGATCTCAGAATCAGGCATTTGTATGTGCATTAATATCTTGTGTGAATTTAGTGGGACATTGAGCATTTGAAGAAGCTTATGTCGATGATGATTTAATTTTGATGAAAGAAGCAGGACGTGAAACAAACAGTTCTCTTAATTCCTTTGGTTCAGCTTTTTTGGAACTTGAAGGCATAAGCACAAAGTTGCAGATTGCAGATCAATATCTTTTTTTCTTTTTATTGGTAGAAATTATTTGTTTATGTCTAATTATAATCAAGCATAAGAAAAGGGAGATGCTGGAGAAAAGTATAATAAAGTAGTTTATTCCAACATGTTGGCCAAAAGTTTTCAAAATGCATTTGAGATAATAGCACATGACCAGTCTTCCTCCTTTGCAGTTTGCAGGCAGCACTCACTCTTTTTTAAATCTTTGTGCGCTTTTTGGGCCACACCCACACGTTGTGTTCAAGTGTTCTTTCCTTTTAAATCATTTGTCCAATTATCTGAGTAAAGACTTAATTTGTTTAATCTATTAATTAATCGATCATTGGGTTTTATGTAACAATTGATACAAATGGGTTTTTGTCACGGGTTATTGAACCATACTTTTATTTTAAATGAAATTAATTATAATACTTAACCAAACAATGTCTTGTGTAGCCATTCTCTGTTATTCTTTAGGCTAAATTACAATTTACCGCAACAACTTCACCTAACTAACAATCTATATCACTCATTAAAATTTCAAAACATTCTAGAACAAGTAAATCAACTCTCAAAAGACTATTGAAATTGCACACTTTAACACGTTAAAGTTAATTTTAGAAGAAAGATGATTGTTGAGTTAGAAAAGAATGAATTTTTTTCAAGGAGTTTCCTATATCTAGGAAAAGGGAATAAATAGTGTGGTAGAAGTAGAGCCTACAAGGTCATTCATAGTTTTCTATTGTTCTCTACGTCTTGTTCACTCTTTCTTTTCCTCCTGGGTTTCGAAGAAAAGAACAATATTTACATTTGCTAAAGTTATTCTCATTAAAGTCAGAAATATTTCCTTCCTATTAATTAGAAAGGTTGAAATTCTCCAACTTTAAGAAAAGGAAATGGGGCACCAATTGAATTGAACAATGTTAATCATACATTGAGGTTTATCTATAAAGTGTGAACATTTTTCAAAAAGGAGATGACTAATCGGATGACTACAAATTACCATTAAAAGAATTAGTAATATTTTGATTATGGTAGGTAAGCTCTGATAATCTACATCTGTGGAATATTCTATTCTTGGATCAAATCTCTTAATCTTATTCGGGTTATTGGAACCTTAGCTCTTAATTAACGGCAAATATTCTATGAAAGCGATTGATGACGTATATTGTCATGGACGATTGCTAAAAGCAGATATGGAGCTGGCTATATCAGCTAGCAATAGCTTGTATAATGGTTATTCAACTGCTCCACCTATATTATGATGCTTTGCTTCTTTCTATTTCTTCCAAGAAATCAACAAATTTCTTATTCTTTTAAGGTTGGGTTGCATCATAACAAGTGACGATTGACTTTTCATAATATCTTTCTTAACCATGTTAAAATTTTCTGTTAAAAGGAATTTTCAGCTTTGAAATTCGAATCCCACAGCCAGTAACTTAGAAAGCCAGCAAGCAGAAAACTTAAGCCAACAATGAGTCGATTACTTGTTTGTGATTTGATTGTTCTTTTCCATTTTTGGATTATATAATATCTTAACCAGCTCCATTTGCCTTTTCATTAACTTAATTTCGTGGGTTGTGGTAGTTTCCAAGCTTTTTTCCTAAAAAAAAACTGTCAATAAGTTGTTGGTGGATAAGGCCATGCCTTTACCAGAAAATGTGAGAAAATAGTGAAAATATGAGGCCGCTTTATACTTTGAAAATCTACACAGATCTTTCTTATACATAACTCTAATTAAGATTAACAGAGTCACATTCCAATTGTTGACCCCTTTTTCCCCTAATTTGATTTTACAAATCCAAATTTACCTTTCTTCAATGAATAAAAACATACTTTCGGTAAAGGAAAGGAAATTCCAACAAACAATATTGAAAATTGAATGCGGTATCTTCAGATTTCTATATTAATCCTCTAAAAGTATTAAATCTACTATTTAATTCATATATCATTAAAAATTAAATCATTTGTTAATGATAAATGAATTAATTTTTCGTTTTTGATTTTTTTTCCTTCTCTTCTAAATGTGAAATTATTCTCTTTTTTTTTTTTGAATTTTTTGAGTTGAGTGTAAGTATCCTTAACTCATTTGTACATTTAATTTATGAATGAATTTAACTATTAAAATGAAAACAAAATAAAAAAATTTATTAATTCCAGTCACCAATATTATAGACAATTGAAGATACCCTCTTCCAATATTTTGATCATATATAATTGAACTCAGTAAAGGAAATTAATAGTCAATTTTTATTTTTAAAACACTCATTTTAATTGAAACATCTGAAATCCAATTTTTATGAAGTAGTTTTAAGATGAAAATCTTTCCTTTCTTTCTTTCTTTGGATTATTTTCAAATCTTCATCTTCTAAGGGGACGTTTGGTACACTGATTCTTTTTTCGTTCCTGAGAATCACGTTTTCTAGGAACCATATTTCCTGAGAATGATGATTCCTGAGAATGTTAAAATACGTTTGGTTTACCTTAAATATTCCTGAGAATATTAGACATCCCCATGTTTGGTTTTAATGCAATTTTCCTAGGAATCTTGACATTTTTATCAAGAACACCCCTATCTATTTTAAGTTAAAAAAGTTACTTTATATAATTAATAAACATTTATTTTTAAAAAATTATGTGTTTATTAATTTTTTATGCTTTATAACTTTTAATTTTTTATGATTAAAAATGAGAGAGAGAAAGTGAGAAAGAGAATAAGGGAGAGTGAGGAAGGGGATGAAAGAGAAAGTGAGAAAGATAATAAGAGAAAAAGTGAGAGAGGGGATGAGACAGGATGAAAAAGAAAGTGTAAGACAAATGATGAGAGAGAAAGTGAGAGGGGGGATAAGAGAAAAAGTGTGAGAGAGAAATGTCAATATTTTATTTTTTACAATATTATAATTATGCCATTAATGAAGGGTATATATGTCTTCTTACACTTAAAAAACATTCTCATGTCCATGAAAAATTAGGATTCTCACCCCCACATGGGAATGTTTTTGGGGAAAACTTAGCCAAAAAACATTCTTGGGAATACTAATTTCCTAGGTATGTATTTTTTAAAAAAACATACCAAATATGGGAACCTAGGATTTCCAAGTTAAGATTCCTAGGAAAGTAAAAAGAATCCCCCAACCAAACACCCTATAAAATCCAATATTTATTTATTGAACACTTATTCTTCTCCACTATAACCTTTTTCCTCTTTGATCCTATCCTCACACCCCCAGCACCTTTCCACACCAATCGACCAGAACACCAATACTTGTTTCATTCTCTTTCTCCATCATTCCTTTTCCCCGTCAGAACCCATGACCTTAGCTTTTCCAACCACCACCTATCTTCATCTTTTTTGCATTGTCTTGCCATTTGATGTTGTGGCTTACCGCTTGTCCAGTCCATTTAAGCCGTGTGGGAGATAAGATGCTAATTAGGAGTCAGGCTTCAAGCAAGGTTGGTGCTTATGTTTTAGCTTGTCGGAAGCTGCTTCTTGCATGCTAGAATCTCACTAGAAATCACCACGACACCTCTTTAACTTTAGCTAGTTGCAACCACTTCAAGCAATAGGCACCAAAACAATATGGGAATTGAAGTAATAGAGGTTTAAGTGGGAGAAGAAAATGAATAGGATTTTAGAAAATGAATATAAATAAAGGATAGTAATGTAATTGAGTAATTCTAAATTAAAATAAACTAAATAATTAGGTGATCTTTAAATTTTCCATGGAATATTTCTAATGGAATCATTAACTTGGACTAAAATGTAGATTTTTAGAATGACTGCATATTTTCACTAAACCTTAAGAGAGGGAGTAAAATATTTTGCTCTACTATCAAAATATGTTGCTTTTCATAATTTTAATTAGATTTTTATAATTTAAGAATTTTGTTTTTTAATTGGATAAGTTTTTATATTTTTGTTTTATGTTTTGTTAGTAACTAGTCTACATGGATAATAATTTGTTAATAATTAATGGATCGAGAAGCACGTGATCCATAAATATAATTATCTTCTTAAATGAAAGAATTATGTAAAGTGTCATAATTAATTTTGTCACTTAAATACAAATAGAAATAGTATAAAAACTGTATGTTAACAATTATTCAATTATCTTAACAAAGCATGGTCCAAATGTGTGAGTTATGTTGGAAATAATAATTTTGTAATTACTATATGTTTAAGTTCATATGTCTTTTCAAATTATATTATTAAGGTTCATTGTATGTAAATATATATTTTGAATATGAAAGTATTTACATCTAGAGATAAGTTATCCATGTACAATAAGGTTGATGTAGCTAGAGTGATAATTTATTGTTATCAAAGAATTAATTAGATAAGTGATTATATATATCCTATTGTATTTGAAGTATATATATGTCAAACAACTATAAGAAATAAAATATTTGTCTTCCTCTAACAAAATGGCATCAAAGCTTGGTAAAATGTTGAGAGATGGACAATGATGCATTATGTTGTGTTCAATTCCCTTTTTTTACAAGAAACAATTATGATCATGGATATATTCGCATGAAAGTATTACTTATTGGTGTATTCGCATGAAGGTATTACTTAGAGGACAAGGTGATTGGGAGTGTAGAGAAAGTCTACTCCCTACCACATGATGAGATTAATTTGTCTCAAACAGAAAAAGATGTTTTGGCAAAGACAAGACAAAAAGATCAACTAGCCTTCACATTTATCCATCATGGTTTGGATGATTGTTGTTTGAGATTATGGCAGATACAACCACTACAAAACAAGCTTGGGAGAATTTGCAAAAAGAGTTCAAAGTAGGAAGAGAAAAGGGAAAAATGGATAAGGAGATAGAATAAGTGGATATTATGAAAATTTCAATAAAGAAGATGTCAAGTTTAATAATGCATGGAATTATATAGTCCAAGAAGAGAATCCATGATTTACCTTCTTTATTTGAAGACAAAGAAAAAAAATAACACATTACCTATGGAAGGAGACATTGAGGATGAAAAATCAATTTTGATTATTGATGATGATCAGAATGAGCCTTGCCCCCGTGTGAGGTATTATCCACTTTGGGCTTAGTGCTTAGGTGTGCCTGCATAGTTTTGTCCTTTGGGACAAGGTGCCTCACATTTGGGAAGGGTGGACCCCCACCTTAATGGCACAAGGTCATTTGATTTCTCATCGACTTAGGATTTCTACTCCTTTCCCTCTATTTACCATCAACATAAGCCCTTTAAGTAGGGTGGGCTTGTGCGTGCCAAGGCCTGGGAGTCCCACTGGGCATGCTAAATGATGATAGTTAGAATGAGCCTTGCCTCATGTGAGGTATTGTCCACTTTGGGCTTAGTGTTTAGGTGCACCAGGTGTACCCTTATGATTTTATCCTTTGGGAAAAGGTATCTCACATTTAGGAGGGGCGGATCCCCACCTTTTAAGGCACAAGGTCATCTAACTTCTCATCGATGTTGGACTTCTACTCCCTTTCCTCTTTTTGCCATCAACAATTATAAAGTTCAAGAAAATATAACTTAGGATTTGTCTTATTCCTCTAAAGATGGAGAAGTAACCACCTCACCAATGAAAGGAGATGTTAGGTTCAAAGATGCTATTTGGAATTGCAAATTCTAACAAGACTTAAACTATGATTTGCACTTTTTTTCAGGGGAGATGACCAAAAGGTTAAGACAAACCAAAAGATCATTCCACCTATAGCAGATGTTAAGATTGAAGAAACAACTTAGAATTGAAGAATCCAAGATGAGACAACCTATGACTTATCTTGTTTGTTTGAAGATGAAGAAGGTGCAGCTGGGGTTAAGGAGGAAGACATAGACGATGATTTATGTTGTCTTTTTAGAGAAGAGATGACCAAGAAAATAAGAAAGACCAAACCATAACATATGTGAAAGATAAGACTTTACCACTTTTCTCGACTTCAACTCATGAATATTATCAATGTTTTAAAAACATTCATAAAATGAGCAATTAAAATATGAGGAATATGTGAAAGATAATAAATGGAGACAAGTTACGAATAACGAGATCATAGTCGTAAAGAAGCAAAAAGACTTGGAAATATCCCAAGATTCATGACGCTATTGGAGTCAAATGGGTGTTCAAAATGAGAGAATGCTAGAAGAGATGGGAAAATGCTCAAAATAAGATCTTTGTACTTGTTATTAGATAGTACAATGCAAAATTTTTCGAAAAGTCCCTCAAGTTTAAAAATTATGGATGAGATGAAGTTTTGGAAGTGAAAATTTTTTAGAGTGTTGGAAATAATAATTTTATAATTTTTATGTTTAGGTTCATGTGTTTTTTAGAATTATATTAGTAAGGTCATTGTATGTGAACATTTATTTTGAATGTGAAAATACAAATATCTACATAAGTGATTTATGTATGATAAGGCTCATGTAACGACAATCATTTATTATTATCAAAGCATCACTTAGACTATATATACCTTATTGTATTTAAAAGTTTATGTATGCCAAACAATCGTGAGAAATAAAATATTCCTCTTCTTCCAACAAGTTACTAATAAAGTATAATAAAAAAATTATAGGAAATATTGAATTAAAAATGAAAAATAAGTAAAAAATTAATTTTAAACTTTTAAATAACAAAAACATAATTTAAAAAATTAATAAAATTATAAAAAATAATAAAATAATTTAACTTAAAATATAACGTCAAATACCTAAAAAGAAAGTATGGGTGTACAATGACCTAAAAGTGAGGAGGTCAAAGTATGATGAGAAATTGTACTACCTCTAACTATTTTCTGTTAGTTTAAGAATGATGAGGATATACACTGGACCATTTTTCCTCAGTGCATTACTCTTTTTAGAATGGTTATAAATTGAAATGAATAGTTAGCAATGTTTTACAATTTTATTTCATAATAACTACATTTCCTTAATTTTATAAATTGTAGTGTGATGACAACTGCAATTCCCATCATTAGCTGCATACCCACAAGGGCAACATAAATCACAATTTAAAAATTGTGAAGTTGATTAACCTATGCAAAGTTCTATCATATACTTTGGATTACGAAAATGACAAGACCGAAGGCCCCAAGATTGAAAATCAAGGAAAAAAACTTTCATCAACTTCTAGGTTTCCACCTTTGAGAAAAAAAAATATTATGATAGAAAATATTAAATTATTTAGATCAACTTTTTTCGTTACGTACAATTAAATAAATCTAATATAAAATTAACTCTACAAAAATAAATCAGGAAACTAACAATTTTTAATGTGAAAAATCCTTCAATATAAGAGTAAAATCACAAGACCTAGTACAGTAAAAATTCTTCTACTAATAAATTATTAATGGGTATAATAGTGTCTTCCTAGAAATTCTAGAAAACAACCTATTGTGGGTATTTTTAGAACTATGCAAATGGACTGGCAAAAGCCCAATGGATAAATCCAACTGGTGAAAGGTCCATATCACCTAGGATTGAAGTCACTGAATCAAATCTTCAGCTCACCAAAAGGTAAACTTAGGTCGTTGATGACCTCACGTGTAGCTTTAGGTCATTAAAGATCAGATCTCAACTCTAAAGAAAAGTTCCAGCTCACAGGTCTCAGCTCTAAGATAAGCTCTAGCTTGCAGATCCTAACTCTAAGATGAGCTCTATCTCACAAGTCTTAGCTTTAAAGATAAGCTCTAGCTCACCAATTGGAAACATGCCACTTTAGTCATCTTCCAGAAGGCTCACTGTGGCTAAACCTGAGGCGGGACCAACTTGCATAACCAACTTACAAATAACAACTTGCAATTAATTTATTATTATTCTTTCCCTTTTTGGGCACAATTATAACACCCCAGCAATTATAAATAGGGGTTAGAATCATAGTACAGGATGAAGCCAATTTTAGACCTAGAAAGCAACTTAGACAGAAAAAATTAACTAATATAATCTCTATAAAAACATCACACTTTATAAACATATTCCTATAAATAACACTACTATGGACGTAGGGGTCAACAATCGACTTTAGCAGAACCACGTCAAAAACTCCCACTGTCCTCTCCTCATTCTCCCTGTTCTTTCTCTCTATCTCCTTCTATCTCTCTCTACATCATCAAATTACAGCTTGGGGTTATATTGAACTTTCTCAATTGACAGGATCTGGGCTTACCAAATTTCACCGTGAACACAACTTGAATAAAATTTTTCACTAAAATACGTGGAATCTCTATACAATAATCCTAACCAATTATTGCATAAATTAACTAACAAAGAACAATAAAAATTCAAGATAACATATGCGCTATATTATTTAAGATATCAGGAGCAACATACTCAAATTTCATATTAATTCTCACAGCAATCCTCCTTTTGTACGCCTTTATAACCGCAAACCAAGCACATATAGATGTATACATAAAGCCTTGTAACTCTTGATGCAAAAAGGATTAAAAATCCTTGTTTTATTATTATTCATCCTTTATGTAAACATAAAAGGCATGTAGGCCTACTTAAAGCAACTCACCATCAAATCTCCCCTTCTGACTAAGTAGGGCACATTGCCAAACCCACTTTCTCTCTGCAAGTGATTAGTTTTTGCATAAGCAAGATCTTTGTCATCATATTTGAACCATTATCGTCAATATAGATTTTCTCAAGTGTCAATTGCTTCATCTCTAATGTTTCTCGTATCCATTGATACCATATGTCAACAAGCTTTGACCTCAAATGAAGAGTCAGATTCTTGTTGAGATGAATCATACTTTGACTGTCACAATGCAACACATACTTCTCTTGCTTCAACCCTAACTCTTGTAAGAATTTCTGCATCCACAAGATTTCTTTAGATGTTTTTGTAATAGCAATGTATTCCACTTCCATGGAAGATAATGCAACACATTTTTGCAATTTTAATTGCCAAGACATAGCTCCCTTTGAAAAAGTCATCATGTATCCGACAATAGATTTTTTGGAGTCAATATTAGCAGCCATGTTTGCATTTGTGTAACCATCTAACATAGATTTATTAGTACCAAAACATAAACAAACTCAAGATGTACCTCTGAGATATCGAAGAATCCCTTTAACTGCTTGCCAATGTTCTTTAGTAAGATTAGAGAGAAATATGCTCATAACACTAACTATATGGGCAATATCTGGCCTTGTGCACACCATGGCAAACATTACATTGCCAACTACAGATGCACAAGGAACGATACTCATCTTCTCTTTTTCGATCTCACTCGAAGGGCATTGATGTAAACTTAGGTTAAAATAGCCTGCAAGTGGAGTAAAAACATATAAAATATCAATTAATATTAATTGTCTCAAACAATTTTAATGAAAATTTGTTATTTATTATTTTGTAAAACTTGACTGAAAAACAACATTTCAAAACTTAATGTTTCCATTGTAAAATAATTTAAATAGTAAGTCAATATGACATATTAGTGCCTTTCACAAAACTTTTTTTTTAAAAAAGTAACTATGATACATAGACTTTCATTACAATTGGTCTCACCATATATGGATATACAATCATGAGAAACATTTAATAATAAACAAAATACAATCATGGGAAATATTTAATAATAAACAAAATATGATAACCCTAAACAATTTGAAAAACTCTTAGTCATCCTAATTAGCCATACAATAATAATGATATAATAAAATTACATAAACACAAAATTGAGGAAATATATCACAATATAATATTCATCAAGAATATTTATTATGTGTATAATCACATTATTCATGTTAATTGTTTCCTTGTATAAGTATGCAATTTTACATATTAAAATAGTATTACACTCATAAAATTAACACCGGTAGGACATTTAAATTCTAGAAATATAATACAATTGCATTCTAAAATCTAACACTGATAAAGCATTTAAGACTTAAGAACATAATATTATTTTGTTGTGACCGACCCCACAATAGGTGATCTCACAGTCACACAAAATATTATGAGATATCATGCCATAATAGTATTAAATTCTTAAATTTCACACCAATATATGAATATATGCAAAACTATATTTCAATATTTAACATAAAATAATATTCAAATTAGTTAGTATCCAGTGAATTTCACCTCACTTTTAAAGTTAATACTTATTCCATGATGTTCTACTTTTATAACCATCATGTGTGGAGTTTTTCCATACATTAGTTTATTTTAGTTGCTCATCATTGCATGACATCAATGAATAATTCACGTAACTTAACATAAGCTTCTCAAAATATTTTTATGCAATTTGTTATGGGTATTTTCCAGACAATGCAAAATGGACTGACTAAGGCCCAATAAGAAGCCGAGCCTAACTAAAAGAGGGGCCCAAATCACTCGAAAATTGAGCTTGGTTAGCAAGGGTATCAACTCGCTAGCCGTGAACTTAGAATGCAAGTTGAGGTCAAAACGGGAACCCGACTCACTAGGAAGGGCACCTGCTCATTGAACGGAACACAGGGCCCAGGCCATTTTTCAACAAACTTACTCTAGACAGATCCAATGATGAGATCAGTTCTTATGGCTAGCAGATCACCTAATGCGAGTCCAGGTCACTAAGATAGCGAGCTGAGTACGAGTATGGAAGCCTAGTCATCAGCTAGGGGCACACATTCCTAATCGATAAGTTAGCCTCCCAAATTGACACATCAGCCCCCAATAGTCCGATAGTGATTTGCCCAGCATTTATTATCTGATGCTTAGCATTTATTACCACATGTGGTGAAGATAATCATTTTGTTACTTGCCAAATTATACTTGTAACCCTCCCCTTTTCTATAAATAGGAGGGAAGACAATTGTAAAACATGATAGTGAAAACTACATGCAGACACTCTGCTGAAATAGTAACATAATGAGAAAGCTAATATTGTATCTCCATTGAGTTACATGGAAAAACCATCACACAAAGCTAATACAATCCACCATGGATATAGGGGCTAAACTGACTTTAGCCGAACCATAATAAAAGTTTCTAGTGTTTGGTATTCTTGCTCCTCTCTTTACTTTTTCTTTTCCATTAACTTATGTTTTCAACTTGTAGTCTGGGATGATTTCAAACTCATACCTGTTGATTAGATTTTGTCGTCAATATTTTAGCACTCGAAAGAGGGCCCCCACTGTGTTCTTTTCATCTTTGACACACTATTTTAACTACATTGGCAAGAGGAAAAGCCACTAGAAGCACAGAAGTTGCTGCTAGCCAGCTTGAAGGTCAAGCACAATCGTAATGAGACTCTGCTGCCCTTATAATAGGTGTAGTAGTTGGCATGGCACCTCCCACTCCACATTAACCTATCACTCTTGAAGTTAACGGAGCCCAAACTTGGTACCAATGCCAAGAAGCTCTTAAAAATACTATAAGGGAATTGGCAGATATAGTTAGAGCATTGGCCCAAGCATAAGCCCAGGGCACGCTAAGACAAGTTAGAGTCACTACACCGGAAGGGGGACCCCAGCAGCTAGGGCCTCAACATAAAGAGCCCATAAGAGTTGAACGTCAGTGAACTAGTTCAATCCATTCATCCAACTCTCGGCTAAGGTTAAAGATTCACTAAGTTCATAAAAATGAAAGAGACAATTAGTGGCATGAGAGCTCACATCAAGGAGAAAGCTCCAATGAGATTGACCATGGGTTCAGGTTGAACTGCTACTCATCTATCCATGAACACAGCCAGAGGAGTGAAACTTCAAATCGCCATTCTTGTGATCAGTGAGATGATAGGAGCCAACAGACCACTAGTCATCGATCTGAGACTTAGGACCCAATGATTAGAAAGCTGCTTTAAAGGGTGAAATAGCTAGAAAAAAGACCTGTGGCCTAAAGCAGCCAAGACTCTTATAAGAAAAGGACACCATTCACCAAGGAAATTGAAATAGAACCCCTTCCTTGTAGGTTCAAGGTCCCAAATATCCTGCTATATAATGGGAATAATGACCTATATAGTCACTTGGATACATTCAATGTCCAAATGGACCTCCAGACCTCTAGCTCGCTGGTGAAGTACCAAGTCTTTCTTACCACTCTCTGAGAGATACCGCGAATGTGGTTTAGGAGTCTCCCAGATCACAGCATTCGTAGTTGGGAGGAATGCCAAGTGAGATTCCTTAACTAATACAAGACACTGAAGAAACAACTCTCCCCATCTTGCCACCCAGCGACAGTCTTTCAGCAAAAAAATGAATCACTCAAAGACTACATTACTTAATTCTGACGCAAGGTTAGCAATATGGAAAACCCGTTGGTCAAGAGTGTTCTCACAGCTATGTCAGCTAGGCATCATAACGATGGGAAGTTGTATGAGGATATATATAAGTCTCTGATGAAGAGTTTAGGTGAGTTCTAGGAACGTACCGTGATTGCGACTGTCGAATCGATCAAGATTAGAAATTTATAACCGAAACTACCTAAACTATTTATAGCATAGGCAATATTGGGTTGAGCCCTTGGATCATTTTAGGATGATGTTACCAATCATATTAAGAGCTGGAAATAGGGGGTTTGGCAGAAACTAAATCCTAAGCTACGCTAACATGCAGAAACTAAAATGATAACAAATAACAAGCAACCAGCCAAGGGAATCAACTAGCTTAATGCATCCTTGATCACTTAAGGTTCACTCAATTGGTGAAAATCATAGCAAGAAGCCTTGGAATGATTAACGAATCCATCCTAAGCAGTCAAGATTCAGCCAAGCAAACAACACATCAAAAGCTCAATTTTCGTATCCTCTTCCTAATATTGATTATTAAGCAATAATCATATAACATCTAAATCAAATGAAGTCACTCAACTCAGATATTCACTGCAAAATAGAGAGTAAAAAGGAAAGAAATGGCCAGCATTTGAATGCAAGAATGAAGGAATAAAATCTCAATATTAATCTTCAAGTTTGCAGCCTCTTGGACTGGTTACAGCAGTTCAGCCTTCCATGGACTGGAGGCACGAAAAATACAAAGAAAAAGAAACGAAAAATGTCCTAAACTATTCTACACTTTGTCTGTAAAAACCCCTTCAAAACTTAACTAAAAACAACCTAAAACTTTGCCCGAGAAAAGGAAAAGCTAGTTACTAGTTTGGTAAGTAGGCATGATGGCTAGTGTGGCTGATTGCTTTCTGCCACTCTTCTACATGTGGTGTGCTCAATGTAGACTACTTTCCACACTTTTTCTTCTAAATTTTGGGTCTCCAGCTGGCTGAGTGCAAGTTAGAGTAAGAGATGGTGTAATGGGCTCAAGATCTATGCTAATTGGGGCCTTAAAACTTCAACTCTGTAGAGGCCCATTTCGTAGCAATTCTACCTCTTTGTTACAGCTCATTTTGCATGCCCATAATGACATTTTTAGCTTAGGAAGTCTTCATAGGAAATGTGGCCTTATGTCTCAGCTTCCATTTGGACTTTATTTCACCTTAATTGGACCTCTATACCTCCAGTTATTGTTTATTGAATGCATAAAGGTCGGGTTGCAAAGGATAGGGATGAGATAGTGTTCTAATTCTGATTTGAGCTCCAATTTTGGATGACCAATTGTGAGATTCAACTTTTGCAGTCTTCATGAAAGTTGTATCTCTCTCTCTTATATTTCCTACAAGATAAGAATCACATGAATTGGATAAGTTTAGCTCAAGATATAGCCAGATTACAGAAACTGCTCAAAATGGCCAAGTTATGCAGAATTTTCCAAATTGATTCCAATTGACACAAATCATAA
>JANHAO010007739.1:0-19862 GCA_026873985.1 Saraca asoca | reverse complement strand
AGTAAAATAGTAGGTGCAGAAGTAGATTAGAAAAAGGAGAAGAGAGGAAATACTATAGATGGTGTTGATTAAGATTAGAAGAAGAAGAAGATGAAAAAGAACAGTAGTATAGAAACAATACAGTAGATGTAGAAGAAGACCAGAAGAAGAAAAACAGAAGACAAACTACAGAAAGTGCAGATAACGCTAGAAGAAGAAGGAGAATAGTAAGAAGAAAAATTACAAGAGCCTTAGCTCTCCCCAACACCAAAGGGTTCCTTTGGCTCAGCCACAAAATACAGAATTCCAGACTGCCCCACACTTCACTCCCCCTTTCTTTTTGTAGAACACTCCCACTAATAGCAGATAATTATATTGCATGTAATCTAGCATGTAGTTGGTTACAACTGTCAATTACACTGCATGCAATCTGGCATGCAGTTGGTTAAGCCACCTCACCTTTACCTCACCAGAAAGCATGTATTCTGTTATGCCACCTCACCCTTTTCTTACCAGAAAGCATGCTTTCTGTCACCCTTATCCCATACGCCTGCCTTCTGAAATATTTTCTGCCCTCTTACTTTATTAATTCTGGTCCTTCTAGAATAAACTATAACTCCTTTGAGCTTACTCATGTCTTGACCCAATTCTAATTCTTGGGTTCCCATCATAACTTATGTTTTTTTTCTTGTTTGTTGCATGGTAGGTGTGATGCAACCTCATAGTTGCCTCCCATCATAGTTTTCACGTAGACATGTCCTATATAAATTTGTCTTAGCTGGTTCACAGCCACAGGAAGATCTCTCTAGCGGGACAAAGCTGTAAGTATAAAGCAAATCCAATTTGTTCTATTTTTGTTGCTAATTTCTGCTGGTTACTTTTCTTCTTTGTTAATTTATGGATACAGACTCTTGAATTGACAGGGTCTGATTGTTGTAGCCAATGGCTTCTCATTCGAACTGGCATGTGTCCTTTTCCTTCTCCCCTGCTTTGACCCTCTCTCAACCTTCTTCTTCCACTGCTTCTTGTCCTCCTTTGTCTTCTTATGTGGATGGTCCTGAAATGAAATATGATGTCTTTCTTAGCTTTAGAGGCACAGATGTTCGTTATGGG
This sequence comes from Saraca asoca, assembly GCA_026873985.1. Taxonomy (NCBI): domain Eukaryota; kingdom Viridiplantae; phylum Streptophyta; class Magnoliopsida; order Fabales; family Fabaceae; genus Saraca; species Saraca asoca. The sequence continues at coordinate 18,770 of JANHAO010007739.1, read as the reverse complement.
TTCCTTAGTCATTTACTTGAGGAACTATCTCGGAAGAAAATTGGTTACTTTGTACATGATCAAAAACTCGAGGAAGGAGATGAAATATTATCAACTCTTCTCAGTGTGATTAAAAAATCTGAAATTTCGTTGGTCTTGTTCTCAAAAGACTATGCTTCTTCAAAATGGTGCTTGGAAGAACTCGAACAAATAATACAATGCAGGGAAAATCAAAAGCAGATCGTGATACCTATTTTCTACAAAGTAGATCCTTCAACAGTGCGCTATCAAAAGGGGAGTTACAGAAATGCATTTGATAAACTTGGTGAAAGTTTTAACAATCATAGGCTACAAAAATGGCAGACTACCCTTGAGAAAGCCTCTAGTCTATCTGGATTTGATTCCTCAAAATATGAGTAAGTGTCTTAGTTATTATTTACAACATACAATTAATATTATATATGTCAATATAGTAACTCCAACTTTATTTATTGTTATAGCTAGGTAAACGTACCTATCAAATTTGTTTACTTTGATTGAAATGATTCAAAACTTTACTGTTAGCACTGTTTTCTGTTAGAGATTTATTATCATTTCCTTGTGAAATTTCTTGGTTTCACTAGAGCATGTGATAACAAGTCTATAATATATTGTTGCTTGATAGATCTCTAAATTTTGTCATACAAAATTGTTGTCAAGGTTGCTTCTTGGTAATCATTATCGATAGGGATTAAAAAGCAAAGACAATTTGGTTATTCAACTAAACAATGCACTCACATGGGACCTATATTTTATTATCTTTCTTAATGATAAATGCTGTCTCGTTAATGGTTTAGTCGTTAGATAATATCACCACTAAATTTCTTACATTTTGTCTTCTATGTGTCATATGTAGAAATGAGGCAACTCTCGTCAAAAAAGTTGCTAAACGTGTGTCGATCATATTAAATGAGACAGGGGACCAAAATGATCAGGAGGGCCTCGTTGGAATTCGTGAACACATTCAACATTTAGAAGCAAGATTGTGCACACTATCACAAGATATTTTTGTTATCGGAATTTGGGGCATGGGCGGTGTGGGTAAGACAACCATAGGCCGAATATTATATTTTAGATGGTGCAATGAATTTGAAGGCCATCACTTTTTGCGTGTAAGAGACAGGTCAGATAATTCCGGAAGTATAATACAGTTAAAAAGGGATCTACTTTCTAAGCTATTCGGTGAAAATTTACATGATGACATTCTTGATAACATACCCCTGAATGTTAAGAGAAGGCTTCGTCGTAAAAAGGTTTTCCTTGTTCTTGATGATATTAATCATTCGAATCAATTAAAAATTTTAACTGGAGGACATGAGTGGTTTGGATCAGGTAGTATAATCATTATGACAAGTAGAGATAGACATGTGTTCTCCAATGAATGTGATAAGATCTATCCCGTCCATCCACTAATATTTTAAGAAGCATTTCAACTTTTTGTGAATGATTGACAAAACGTTGTCTTATCAAGAAACAAGACCGTTATGGACTCTGGCAAATGGCGGTGAGTTATGCACATGGTGTTCCATTAGCCATAAAGGTTTTAGCTGGGTTTCTTTGGGACAAAAATAAAGATGAGTGGAAAAGCAAACAGGGAAAGCTTGAAAAAATGCCTGATTCAGATATTCAAACTGTATTAGAATGGAGTTATCATGAGCTTGATGATGATGAACATAAAGATATTTTCCTCCACTTGGCATGTTTCTTTTGGTATGATTTAAAGGAGCATATCACATTGTTACTTGATGCATGTGGTTATCATACAATTGAAGGACTAAGAGTTCTACAGGATAAAGCTCTTATAACCATTACCAATGAGAAATTAATATCCATGCATCATTTGATTCGAGATATGGGTCGTGAATTTGTTCGTAAAAAATCTCCTAAAGATCTTTGTCAACGCATTCATTTGTGTGATGCTGATGATATATATAAAGTCTTTGAGAGAAAAAGGGTAATAATACATCAATTTCATAATTTATTTTTTTATTTCTGGCAGCTTTGAGTAATACAAGATGCTAATATGTTTTGTTTGAATTGGTGATTTGCTTCTTTTTCTTTATAGGGGACTCGAACAATTGAGAGCATTCACTTAAAGATGTGGACACTAAAAAAGAATCTTCAGTTAGGACCTCAAGCCTTTGGTGGGATGGACAACTTAAGACTTTTGAAGTTTGTGAGCAGTCTTTTATCATATCTGGCTGACAGTTATAGGGTGTATCCTCCAAAGGAAGGCTTGAATCATTGCTAAATGAGCTAAGATATTTTCATTGGGATTACTACCCGTTGGAATCCTTTCCGATAAGATGTTGTCTAGACAATCTTGTCCAACTTCATTTTCCTTACAGCTGCTTGCGAAGACTATGGGATGGGGTCCAGGTATGTAATAGATGAATGCGTTGTTTAACTAATTTTCATTATAGAGTGAATCACTAAATTAATATTTCAAAATTCTGAGATAGATATATTAGTATTTAGAGATATTTTTATATCAATTTAATAAATTTTACAGCAATTTAATATTATTATTACTTTTTCTATTGAAATTGTTTATATTAAATATGTTTAATTAGTTTTTGGTTGACATGGAAGTTCAAAGCCACTGTAAAATTCTTATTAAAAAAGAGTTATCGGTAGTGTTTTCATGCTTAAAGGTGTAGTGGCATCGGACACTACCTTTGACTTTTCCCCTTTAATGTCCTAAAATTTGTGAAATTGATTGTAAAAACATCTTAGCACTAGTTTAATGTCTTCCAAAATTTTTAAGTATTGATTAACTTGGTAGTTTACTCTTAAAATTACCTGCAAGTATTTGTGAAATTGATTGTAAAAGCATCTTAGCACTAATTTAATGTCTTCCAAAATTTTTAAGTATTGATTAACTTGGTAGTATACTCTTAAAATTACCTGCAAGTATTTAAGATAGAATTTTTGCATAATTTTATTATTCTTTATTAAGATCATGTTTTTTATTTTAATTAGTTAGATAAGTGTCAAGTAATCATGTGACTTCCATTTTAAGAAATTTACCCCGGTATATACTTCCATATTATAATAATGTGATATCGTTATCATCGTTGCAGGAGCTTGGGAATCTAAAAGTTATTGACCTTTATTTCTCAATTGAGTTGATTGAACTTCCGGATTTGTCCAAGGTTCCAAATCTAGAACGTGTAAATCTCTTCCATTGTGAGAAGTTAAGTTATGTTCCACTTTGGCCACTAGATTCGACAAAACTCTTAAGAGCGAAAGGAGAGTAGTTTTGGAAGTGAAGGTTCTCTAACTTCGCTCGGTATTGAAGAATCGGAGGAAGATGATCACTTGAATATATGCACGACGTCGTTGCCCATCAAACCAAGTGTTAAATATTATGTGTTGCCATCTTTGCAGTTCTTACACCTGGGATCTTGTAGGAGCTTAACTGAACTCCCTGACTACTTTGGCTGTTGCTTACCATCGTTAGAAGCGTTGGGACTATGGGATTCCAAGGTGGAGACCTTGCCAACAAGCATCAAGCATCTTTCAAAGCTGAGATATCTAAAAATTAATCATAACAGCCGGCTTCGGTCTATACCAGAGCTTCCACCATCCATTGAATATTTCGATGCCCGGGCCTGCAATTTGCTGGAGACACTACAGTTCACTTTGAATTCAATGCCTCCGTCTGACCAAAGGCATGAGCTTCGCATTCAATTACAAAATTGCGTGAAATTGAGTGAACAAACACTTGAGGCTATTGCAATGCATTACAAATGCACAATTAATCGAAGAATCATATCAACCACCAATGGCGCACAATTGTATTTCCCAGGGAGCAAAGTTCCAGAGTGCTTCGTCAGGTACGGGGCAACGCAGAATTTAGTATCAATTCCTCTCAAGCTACCTCTGTGTTCTAAGCCGATGGGCTTCATGTTTTACTTTGTTCTCTTACAAAATAAGAATGTAATATTTAACCCAGATATTAAATGCAGCATTGAATTAAGCAATGTTGCAAAGGAACAGTTCATAAGTAACGGTCCAACTGAGATTCAAGTGCAAAACATTTCGGATCATGTGCTTTTGTGGTATGAGAACTCCTTAACTCTCAAGATAATGGATGCAGTTTCTTGAATCAAAGGCTCAATCACCACCAATGATATCACCAGCGATGATATGTATCTAAAGGTTTGGTTCAAACTCTTGCGGAGTAAATCCCAGCGGCTTCGAGACCTTCAAACCTTCAAACCTTTAAAGAGTGGGAGGTGTACCCCATTTTTATATCTTCTGAACCACAGGATCTCAGTAACATTGAAAGATGTCCAGATATTAGTGACTGTGATGAGGATGACAATGATGATTCTGATGATGAATATGATGATGGTGGTGATGATGGTGATGAGGATAAAAGTGATGATAGCGGTGATGACAATGGTATATAGCATAGCTCAATAATGTCATTTCTGTAATTGCTTAGCTGGTATGGAACACCCTGCCCCATTCTATCTTCAATTTTTTTCATATTTTCTTCTTTCATTGTATGTCCTGCAAAACATAACATATGAAATATCCACTTGTTGTGACTTGTAGATTAAGAGGGAACCAAAATTTTATAAAAACATTTTGCATCATAGAGCGGTTATACTTGTAGAAAAAATTAAAAAAAAAAATTATTCTACTAAACATACCAAAGTTGGTTATGCTAACAGTCATTTCAGTCCAACAAGTGCTATATTAAATCTGTATTGGTTTCTCCTCCTTCTTTCCCTGCTAGGTGCCGCAATGCCTCAAGTCGATGGACTTTGCAAGTCAACTTCATGCCGTTTTATATGGAGTTATGTCACATCAATTCCTTATTCTCGAGGATCATTATTTGTAGTATAGTTGGCCATAAAAATCTGAAATGATTTTTATAGAGATAGTTTTGTGTAGCTAACATCACCTGAAATTATATTACTTGTGGCTATATAGGATGACTCTTGTTCTTGGAACCCTAATTTAGTGTATGTTTATTTCAGGAAGATTATATGATATAAGGATATGGATCTGGGAATAATAACACATTTGGGGTTTGAATCTGATTGCTTCAAATGTTGCTGAATTTACCTATGAATTCTGTCGTGAGAACACTACACTAATACCTATCTTTTTTTATGACTTACAGTGAAACAATGGAATTTTGCACGAGGAAGAAATGGTTGGAGAATGCTACACTTATAATAGTTTGATACCTTGGGATCTGTCACACAAGCCAAGATGGGGTTGTTATAGTTTTCTGTTGGCACTTTTATTTCTTGCCTTCAATCTATTTTTTGCATTTGTTCGGCTACTTCATTCTGTGGTTAAAGCATTTTTGTTTTCAACAAAACGATGTCGTCTTCTTTAAGAAATTGACAGAAATTCATACCAAGAAAAATGATGAGAATCATGATTCAGCTTCCTTACACTTAAATGTCCACATCTACAATTAAATGGCCTAAAGAGTGCCACACGCTCAAGGTATTTGTACATTGAATTTCATTCAAAGTATAATAATTGTCTCTTTTAAGTTAAACCAATATTGTTTATTTTAGATCAGAAATGAATGAGTTTGAGTTTCACTTATATAATTATGAAAAAAAAAAGTTTATAAGTAAAATAAGCCCTAGTAACCTTCTACGAATGCCCTTATTCTTTTTTGACATGCAACTTCCAATATAAAGGTGCTATTTTAAAGTTATGCTCCATCAGATTTTCAATCTCGAGCAAAAGTATGCTTTACTTGATATTTTTGCTTGTTTTTAAATAATATAACAATAAGGGCGAACAACCAAACAAATAAAGAAAATATCAGTTTTATTACATACACTCTTGTAAAAATGTTTTAGATTCATCTTTTTTTCAAACAAACTATGGAGTTTATTGTTTTGTGAATCTCACTATCTATTAACAGCATAAAAAATTCACTATATTTGTGATGTCCATATTAGTAATATTGCGATGGTTTAAATCCTTATAAATATTATTGCAACAGTTCAGGTGACCATCATAGAAGTGGTTGTTGTCATATGTTTTTGTAGAGGTGTTAGTTGACCATTGACATAACTATTGCAAACTTAAAATTTTTTATGGTTGTCAATTTCATTTTTATAAGGGTTCTAATAGTTGCTAAAATAATTGAAAATTTTGAATCTTAACTTAGTAAGGATTTTAACCATCACTAATGTGTTTAAAAATTTTGATTTTTGACTTAGTTGGGGTTTTGATTGTCATAAAATGTTACTATTTTAAAAAATATTAATATTAAATGAGTAGAGGTTTTAAGCGTCACAAAATTATATATTTTTTATTTTAATTTTTTCCTAGTATTTATTTTTTTAATTTAATTCCTATTCTTTGCTTTCAATGATAAAAATTTTAAAAAATATAAATTATATAATTCAAAATCAAATAAATCATATAATTAGACAAGGATCCAAAATGATTCAATTTCATTGACATCAGTTGTAATCCATATACAAGTTTTGTCATATGCATTCACAAAATAGAATAAAAAACTAAGGTAGATATTTTCTAAACTAACTATGCATTATCAAAATCAATACCTTAATTATATTTGCATTTGTCATGTGCAACAGAACAAAACTCCAACAATGTTAGATATTGTGTAAGGTAATAATATAATCAAAGTTATCATTTTGAGCACTTACAAAATCCTTGCCATGAGCACTAGCACTAGATGAGTCTTGAATATATTTACATGTTTCGTCACTTAGCTGAAAATAATAAACACAATCTCAATCAGTCACTTGACTAAAAATAATATTCCTTCCTATTTACTTCAAATTTGAAATAATATTCTATTGCATATCAAAAAGTGTGAGCATAATCATAAATGTTAAAGCATAAATATTTGGGCATGCAGAAGAAAAGATAGTATGAAACTGAACAAAGTGACAGTTAAAGCATGCTTTGGTATATGATTTATTTCTATTTCTATGGCATCATATGGCAAACCAAATGAATAAATCTTTGGGCATGCAAAAAGTGAGAATAAATATTTGGGCAAGCGGCAGACTTGAGCTCATTTGAATATATTTAAGAACGAGTTAATTATAAAAGGTGCCAGTGATTAGGAAACACTTCTTATCATTATATAAATGATAGTGCAATCAACATGTATATGATGATAATTTTAATGAGTTTGAACTGTCACCCACTATGGAAACCTTTAGCTTTTAGTAAGAAACTTCTTTTAATCTAATCACCTAACGATTCTTGAAAACCATTCTTCACCAATAAATATTTTTGTTGGGCTAACACCCTAATTACCTTGTCACTTTCACATATCTCCCACCTTATCCACTCATGCATTCCCTTCTAATAAAAAATTTAGATAATTTGCATGAGAAAAATTGAATTAAACAAAACAATGTTTGATTTCAAAATCAATTAACAAAAAGGGTACTACAAAAAAAAAATCAAAGCAACAAGAATAGCTTCTTGGACACCATATCTTATTTTCCAGGAGATTCAAGCATCCAAATAGAAACACAAAATGAATAACATAGATAATGGGAAAACAAAGGTTGTTTCCTCTATTTTACCATACTAAAGATTCAATAATTAATTGCAGTAAAAATTGTAGGAAAAGCATACACTAAATTCAACAACAACTGCACCTAAAAATGATAAATCATGCACACACAAGATGCAAAATTACTTCAAACTCACAAAGGAGTTAAATCAGCCAGATTTATAAGTAACTTTAATTTGACAAATATTCAACATGTTGTATATAGAAAATATAGAATCATTTAAAACATTATAATTTATATAAAGTTAGCTATAGTAATTTGCATAAGAAACACTGAATGCAGTGCAACGTACTCACTACACTACCCCTTCTTTTTCTTGGATATAATGTTTTAAAAAGCTCTACAATGTGCTAAGTTGAGATATAATGCTTTAAAAACTTCATCTATCAGAGCTTTATTCAATGCCAACCAACTGAAGCTCTACTTTTTTGGGAATAAGACTAAAATTTTCCAAAGCAAATGTAAATTTTCCTGAGAAAATGAACTCCCTTGGACCCAAAAAACTTCCCCAAACCCTTGAGCAAAAATTAAAATGCCAAGAAATTTTAAACACCTTTGTTTGAGTGTGAAGAATTCTTTATAGAATTTTCTCCCAAATCCAAGCCCTTTGATCTATTAGGTACAACCCTAAATGACTGCAAAGCATCACCAAGTCACCATATAATGGCTCCAGTTAAATCTGATAATAAATAGACAAATTAAAATTAATTATAAAAGAAAAGAAATTGGCGGCAGACAAAATGATTAGGTATTTGTATTTACTAAAAAACTTAAGAATTATTTGAAATGACTTAATAACTAAAATTATTTGAAACATAAAACTCAATAATTAGAATATAAGTAAAATTTGACAACTAAGAGTTTGATTCAAATAATAACTCCTAGTAAGAGAAAACCACTCTAGCACATCATCATTACTAATAATAATAACATAACAGTCAATAAAATGTGTACCAAAAGTCCTATCTTTACAACTTAAACAGAAAGAACAAGGATTCATGAGGCCAATTATGGACTTGTGAAGGGGCCAAGGAATGCCTAATAGGAATGCTACCCTTATGTCTCTAATATAAATAATGAGCTTCTGAGATCTATTTCTGAATCAAATGAAAAATTGCCTCCAAGTTAGGATTAATGTGTTGGAAATCTATTTTAATCACATTGAAGAGTTAATATTTGGGCTTCCTGGCCTAACTATGACCCAATGATAACACCTTGGTGAGGTACAAAATAAAGAAGCCTAGTCTAAATTACTTTGGAAAAAAAACAAAAAAAAAAATCTCTGTTGCCTAAATGAAAGCACAAGGAGTTTGAAGACAAAAAAAAAGAACTCACAAGGCTTGCAATCACATTGAAATGACCCATCTGCTTTTGGGGAAAAGGAAAATTTGTACCAGTAATATTGAAGAGAAAACAAGTATGTTGAAAGTCTGTGTCCTTGTGTCATGTAGATTACAACCACAAAAATGGATCATTTATGTTAACCACTGTTGCTGATGAAGTTGCTAGTCATTTATAAACATGAGATTTGCACAAATCATCCTCAACAATCTAATTACAATGCCAATCCAGTATTATGACAACCTATCTTGATTCAATCTACAAACTATTTTCAACAAGGCTAAATTAGGTTTTGTCAAATACTTAGTTCAAATCCAAACCAAATTGCTTAAGCAAAATGACACTCTAGAAATAGATGCTTTTTAGTTTCCAGGTATCTTCACAAAGGTGGCAATAATTGGGAATACTGACAATTCTCTTATTCAGGAAGTCTACAATAGATAGGATTTTATGTCCAATCTTCTAGGTAATGATATGAAACTGAGGAGGATGAGGAAGCTTTCAAATGACACTTTAAGGGAATATTGACATGTCTCTTATTCATGAAGTCTACAATAGCCAAAATTCTCTAGAGATCATCCATCTGGATGCAAAATATATAATTTGACAAGCAGTTAGCCTAAAAATGAAGACAACAATACCTAGAGATCATCAATATATATTTCACAAACCATAAAAGATGACAGAACCTAAATTACGACATCTCCAAGTTTGAGTTCCACCAAATGCTGAATTAGTTAGAATGATTATAGGCCAAAAATGAAGACATAGATCTTTCTAACTAACACTTGAACTTGAAAGTTTTCTTATTATTACTATTGATATGGCCAAGCAATTATGCCCAGAAGTCAAAATATTCACCATTACTTCCAAGGTATCAACTTATAAATAACCTCAACAGTCAAATGGTAAAAAGAAATAAAGCAGTTACTCAAACTGAGTAGGTCGAACATATAGCATCTTAACCACATCAAATCTAAGTATTCAAATATCACAAATTCCTAAAATAGAAATTGCTAAAGGAAATGTTCAGAACTTTGGTAAATATATATACACAAGAAAACCCTAATTCACTCCTACCTACTTCCACTGAATAGATGTAAAGTAAGAAGGTTGTAAGCCGTAAAACTTATATTATCTTGAAGTTTTCTATAAACTACACATGATTAACAAATGATGTTTTGTGAAGATGAACTATAAACCACAAAATTTATGGTGGTGATATAAAAGCTATAACTAGGTGCAGAGTAACAAAATTAATTGGAGAAATAATGTATTCTTCAACCGAAATATAAATCAAAGCAAAAAAAAAATTAGTAATAAAATTACATGCTAAGGCATTTTGTGAAGACAAAAATAAGTGAACTCAGGGATTGTGAGCTTACGAGTTTATTCGATTGAAGCTTGTTAAGACTTTGATCACATGCATACGATGAAGTTGAGAGCAAAGAATGGTTGAAGCCTTTGTACCTCTATTGATTTTGGGCAATAAATTTTTTTTCCATCGAGTCTTCAAAGCATACAAACAAAAATGTGTTTTGGCCCTGTCACTAAACTCATTAAATTTTGCAACGGTTAAGTAATAAGTGTCACAATTATTCACCTTCTATATATATATTGTTACAATCAATCAACCCTAACTAATATCATTTTTTTTTTTGCGACATTTATTCTAACTACTACAAAGTAACCGCATCAATTTAATCATATTTTTTTATAGTATAAGGATGAAAAGCCCAAAATTCACTTTGAGAAGACTTGTTAAAATCTTCTATAAGAATTTGACAAAAAAAAAAAGCAATTTCAAATGTATGCATTTAAGGCTTGGAAAATGTATTTTTTAATGAATTTTTGCATGACTTTAAACAAAATGCTTAAATTTTTTGCATTATTTTGTTTCAAGTATACTGACTTAATAAACTATTTTGGTAATTGTTATGAAAAATAATAACTGATTTATTCTTATTTCTCACTACTTAACCATTATCTAAATTATTTATGACCTAAGTTGTGTTAAAGCTATTGAAGTTTAATTTAAATCCAATTTAGATTTTATGGTAGGATATTCAATACTTTATTTTTATGTATACTTAAAGTCCCATCCCAAATATCTTGATTACTTTAAGATGATAATTATATATATAATTTATTATATATGCTTTAAAATGATTTTTGTGTGGATTTGAAAATGCTTAGTGTTGTAATAAATTTTGTTTAAAGTGTTTTAATTAAAAAAAATCAATGTGAGAATTTACTAATTTAGGAAATATTTATAGTCAAATTAATTATTTGTAAAATTATTGACTAATCCCCTAGTAATTATGTAGTGTAATAAATAATCTTGCATATATTGTTAGCTTGTTGTTTATCAGGTATATTTAAACCCTATTTAAGTGAGTTGTAAAAAATATTCAAGTGACCGACCTATTCATTAGACCTAACTTAGAACGTAGTGGAAACTAATATGGATTAGTTAAGTTTTAATTGTTCTCTTTATTATCACAAAAGTTGAAGTTTTATTAAATGAAGTGTATGTTTAGTTGATATCCTTTATGTGAAATGAATATTGATGTGTGCACCAGAATAATTTTGAAAACAAAAATAACAAAATAAAATAAATAAATCGATGACATAAGAAACAAAATTTCCTTTAACAGCCCTTTTAAGCCCCTTTGAACCTCACACTCTCCAAACTATCTCCTTAAAACAAAATAGTTAGATTTCACTGAGGGCAATGTACGAAGCAACCAACTCCATTCTTTTTCCTCTTGTTTGAACTTGACCCAACTATCATTTTCTTCGTTTTGGAGCTTGGTGAGTATCGAGACTAGCAATGGCTAACGAAATCACCATATACTATGCCATTGGCAACCACCCATCCTAGTCGATCAACCAAGGTTGACAACAAAGCAATGGATGTGATACCCTATTTTGGGCTCCCTTGTCCGAAGTGCTTCCAAACCTAAGCCTAGCCCAAATCAAGTTCTTGCAATTATCCTTGAGATTTGGTAAATGCACTTGATCAATTTGCTACACTTGAGATGAAGTTTCCTAGTAGACTTAAACTAATTGTGATGGGATTTGTGAACCCTAGGTTATCGATGTGATGGGTCATTAAATTTATGCAGTTAGCTACTAGTTGGAATTACTATGAAAAGAAAGTTAAGTAAATTGCAAAAATTCCTAGCTGGACTTAAATCTTAGATTTAAATTCAAGATTATTAAGTCAACTCCACCCTTGGGGGGAAAAAAAGAAAAAGAGAAGAAAAGTGTTGGATCTTCAAAGAAAGTATAGGATTAGGTTGCTAAAATGTCTTCTAGTTTTATCTTAAGTGTTGGATAAGTGGCACTAAGAAATATGGTCAGTTTATTTGGTTTCTAATTAAGTTAGAAAGAATAAAATGGTATGTTTTGGGCTTAAGAGAAAGCTTTTATGTTACTCTTAGTTGGACCTATTTTACCTAAATGATAAAATTTAAGTTTTCTATAAATAGGCTCTAAAGCTCTTAAAAATTAAAAGATGATGATCTTAATTGTGAAACCAAAAAGAAAAAAAATGGAAGAATGCGATCGTGTCAAGCGGGAAAGCTTCAAACTAATTTCACTGAGCTAAGAGCTATGAGTGGATGATTTACCCTTTCCTTTTTACATATACTATACCATATATTTAATTTATCTATGATTTTGGAAAAAAAAACTCTTATTAAGCTCATTGAATCAACTTGAGTTGTCAAGTATTCTTACATTAATAGCCTGTCTTTTTCTCTATATGTATAAGTTAAATAAAAAGCATTTAAATTACGATTTAAGACCGAATCTTTATATTATGCTATCATTGCACAAATTATTGAGATTTTTCTAAGTATTTATTTGTAAAGACCAAATTAGCATTTGTGCATTAAGTGACATTTTTTTTTATATACATGTGTGTGGGCCATGATTATCTATTGGTGATTAATATAAGTACTTTTCGCACGTTCATGAAATGATTTTGCCAAAAAGTTATGTATGAAAAGTGATTGAATTGTAAATGAATTTTGTTTTAAGAAAGGTTATCTCCTTCTTGGCTTTGTGTTGCGTTCTTTTTTTGAATCCTTTAGAAATTCCTTTGGAAAACACTCAAATGCGCTTGTGATTAGAATAAAATCTGTTAGAGGAATAAGGAGAGAATATCTATTAGAAAGATAAGGTGAATGACGGCGATTGAATTCTATTAGATAAGGTTATTTATAGGAACTCACCATTGGATGCTAATGGTATATTGAGATCATGTGTTTTCATGTTACATGTATATTTTGGAAGTATGAAATATTTTATTTTATTTTTCACATGCAATAACTGTGCTTTGAGTTAAATGACTATTAACTGGTTTGCATAAGATTTGAATTACTTTCTTTTAAACCTAAACTTGTTGAGGGATTGGATATTAGTTCACATGTTCTCTTTGGTTTTGTGTTTGGCACCTCATAGCTCACTTAAAGCTATCATGGTTATTGTTTTATTACTAATAATGTTTTTTTTTATAATTCTTTGACATGGAAGTTTTGACATGTAAAGATACACCTTTTTGTAGCAATTGTTTCATTTTATCTAGAGATTTATATTGCAATTAGTTATTTTTATAGAAATGTTACTTTCCCAATCCTACGAGGATGATTTTCTTATTTTGACAAATTCAGGGAAACAAAGTAAACCACTTTATGCATTGCAACTATAAAGTGATATGTACTTTGATAATACTGTATTTTCTATGTAGGTTGTTGACTCATTAAGTTTCAATAAAACTCACTCATTCTTTGTTTAAAACATTTTTGTTTTCAAGACATTGGATTTGATAATTTTAACCCAACATCAAAGTTGAATCAACCCAAAATTGGACATTAAAAACATGTTTCGAAAATATGTGTTGGTCGTTGTCACATATGTTGAGTTTTCATTTGTGTGTGTATATAGTTGCCTTAGGGTGAATATGTATTGATTATTATAAATATAAGTTTTATTAAGGGCTTTTGATCTAATTGAATTTTTAAACATTTTGAACAAATTTTCAGTTATCGTCTTTCTTAAAGTAATGAGAATTATGCATTGTCAAAGTATGTATGTCAAGCTTGTAGGATAACATCACTAAATGTCCATAGCTCCCTAAAAATATGAAAAAGAGAAAATAGAAAATATTTCTCAGAGGGATCGAAGTGAGTTTTCTTAATTTTTCATTAGGGGCATAACATAATTTTTCCTTTTTTATAAGAGAACCATTTCGAAGATGTTGTTGGATCAATGGGAAAAATTATAATTTGCCCCATTTCATTTAATGCATATTTTCCCAGCTGGCTTCTATCTTTCACACAGTGCCCAAATCTCCCCTGTGTCATCTTCTTCCTCTACTTTGCATCCTTTTTCGAACCTCAGTGCTAGCTAACTATTTCTTCATTGTCTGATGAGGTGGTCACCGGCCATCATCCTCCGGTCACTCTCTAACATTCCTCCTTTTTCAACTAGCAGAGCGGCTTGCTTCCTTCCCTTCCTCTCCAATGCCTATTTAGCCAAGCGGTGAACCAACACACCGAAGGCACTCCAGTGCGATCTGAGCTACCCATAACTTCCTCTCTTGTCAGTAAGTATTTCTAAAGTGTTGGATTTATTTTATAGGCATTCTGCATTAAGTTTTCAAGTAAATCTAGCTTGAAATCCTTACTTTTCAAAATCGAAGAAAGTTGAAATTTTTTTTGGCTAAATTGCTTCAGTTAAATTTCTATTGAAGAACCAAGCACACCAACATCAAATTTTTGGAGTTTTAGCTGAAAAATCCAAGTAGGTGGTTCTGCTACTTGATCTTGAAATTTCAGCTTAGATATTGAAGTTCAATGTTAATATAAAATAGGTGTGCTTACTTAGAGAACATTAAATTTTAGTTCAAGTATTGATTTTGATGTTAATTATAACCCACTAGGTTGAGTGACTCAATTTGTCTACGTTGATTGGTCTAATTCTTTGAAGAGTTCCAAAGGTGAGTGGATAATCCTATTCTTTTGATACATCCCATTTGCTATATGTAATAATTTTATGATGTGAATTATTATGATTTTTGGAATAATGAGATTTTTCTATGATGACTTATTTCGAGAGTTTAAATGTATGTTATATATACATATGAAAATGATTTGTCATGAAGTAATGATTTTATTTTTCTATGTGAAGTATGAATATGGAAATGATTTAGCATATTATGCATTTTGTAATGATTATGGTTTACAAAAGCAATGCTTCATTTTATTAGGATTAAATGTATTTATGCATCCTAATGATTTCATGTTATTATTGATGTTATGATATGAAAATAAATGATTTATTGAAGTCCTAGATCTCTTGGAAATTTATTGGAAACCCTCAAGTACACTTGTGAATAGAATTCTTGTTGGAAGAATAAGGGGAGAATACTTGAATACTTGAACACATGAAAATATGAACACATGATTGGTGTATAAGGATGGATTATAGTGATATTTGTTAGGTTTGATTACCTCTAGGAATTATCCTTTGGGATTTCAGTTGAGTGTTTTGCTACTTGAGTAGTGGTATATTTTCGAAAGTTTTACTAAATTTCTCTTATGTTTACACCATGATGGATATTTTCATAGTATCGTATTTGGTTGCTCATTTTTATATTGTTGAATATTATATTTTAAATTATTTGACTTTTTTTGTTGGATGAGAGCCTTGAACCTATTTTGAGATTATGGCTTTCAAACAAGTAAGTTTATCTTCACAATTATATACATATTTTGCTATGAGATTATTAGCTCACTAAATTTTTGCGAAACTCACCCTATTTTCTATATATATTTTTCAAAGATTAAAGACATTCCCACCCTTCCTTCACCTCACACGGGTAAAGGATTTGCTCCTTGATCGAGTCGACCTCTTTCTGTGGAGTATAAAAGTATATTAACAGTGGAAATCTTAGCAGTTGGTAGGATTATGTGATGCGCATGTACTCTTAGTATTGATGCATAGCAGGATGCAAATTTGTGTATTCTAGGATATTGTATTTTTGTATCATTGTACAAGAGGTGGTTGGTATGTAGCCTTTTTTTGTTATATCAACCTTGAGTCTAGGTGTCTGGAAAATAGAGAAAACTCTATCAGATTTTTATTAGAATTTGATGTGTATTGGTTATGCATTGATGTGTTTATAAGTCTTGGTATGTTATATTACATTGTTAGACTTGTAGAAGAATTACTAACAGTGATTTTCTATATCGGTCACATTTCATAGGTCAAGGCATGACAATGTCTTCCTACATCGGTCACACCTTAAATTGGGATGTTGCAAAGGATGTGCATTGTATAGTCTTAAAATTTAAAGTGTATCAAACATTTATCAATATTGTTTTGGTTAATATCATCTGATGAAATGATTTGACTATTCTCCATCTGGAAAGTTTGTTGTAATGAATCATATGTATCTTCCGAAACTGGTAGATCCATCCAAAAAGTTTCCCATAATAACTCCTACACTTGTTCCAAATTTGGTAGATCCATATGGACGATCATGATAGGTCAATAGTTTGTCACAATCCAAATGAAAGAGGTTTCTACTATACAAATGCCACAGCTTGATCAATGCTTAGCTCGGAGGTCCAACAAGAGGAGAAGGATGCCAGAGCAGAAAAGAGTAAAAAATGAAGCCGAACAACGGCTGGATTGTTGGAGGGAAGAGGAAGATAGCAAAGAAAGATTGAGGAGCAATAGAGCTGAATGGGGAAAATGAAGAACAAGAAAGTTAGCACCCAGTTTGAAGAAAAAGCAAAATGAAATGGAAAAAATTACAATTTGGCCCCAATGAAACTTCAGTACATTCACTATTGTCCACTAGAGAAAGGAAAATTCATACTTTGGCTACAACAAAAATTTTAAACTTTCATTATGGTCCACCACACTTCAAATTATTTTTATTATTATTATTTATTTTTTTAACATGTTACAATTAATTGGTCAAATAACACCATTGACCAAGGAAAAACAGCTATTTTAAGGGAAAATTAATAGAAAAATTCATTATAGGTTTATATTTAGTGTGTTTCATATCTAAAGCAGAGGTCAATGTAAATTTTGAAACTAAAGGACAAATATAGGAAATTTTCGTATAATTCAAGGAGATTAGTGTATTTTTCTTTCAATGATATATGTAATATAGAATGCCGATGATACAAAACATGGATGTTCTATAAAATTACACACAACATAGGTGTTCTATAAAATTACGATGAAGCCAAATACGACGTGCAAACAATCTTATGTTAAGTTTAGTTTGATGGAATGAGAATGCGAATAGGAGTGAGAATGGGAAAGGAATGGAGTGATTATTCCATAATTATGTTTGGTATAGTCAAAAATGGAATGGGTATTCCATTCTGTTTTTATGTTTGGGATAGCAAAACATTGTAGGAATCAAATGAAAAAAGAGTAATTGATTACAACAATATCCTTATAACAAAAATGATAAAATATTTATCTAAAAACATTAAAAACATGCAAGGCTTCAATTTTTCAAGTTATATAACATTTAATTGCTATCCATTTTTTTTTCTTCAAGTGTGTCAGTCTTCTTTTCATAATTTTGACTCATCTTATATATTAATAAGTAATTTTTAATTTATTGATTTTTATTTTATATTAAATAATTTTACATAATAAATAATATTTATTTTATAAATAATATAAAATAATCTATTTTAAATTATATTATTAAAAATATAATTAATAATTTTTATAGTAAAAGTATTGAAAAGATGATATTATTTTATTTTTTTGACATAAGGGCAACTTTTAAATATATAAAAGATATAAGGGATAAAGGTGTGAAAAAGTCAATTTATAAATGATGAAATGATCCATTCCATTGCTTTTGTGATAGAATGAAAGTTCCATCATTTGATGGAATGACTATTTCCTAAGAAATGGACATTCATATTTCATGATACATATGAAACAAATTTTTCATTTGTTCTAGTTCTTATTTTCATTCTCATTCTATTGAATCTATCTAAACATAACATTAGATATTTGTGCTCAATTTTGTGGTTGCTTATGTCACGTGGGCATAAACAACCAAATAGAGGGAGCTAATATATTTGTCCACCTAATTCAAGGTAGCTGTGAAATTCTTATAATTGATATTTATTTTTTTATATTTATGCACGTAATATTATATATATAAATTAAATTAAAAAGTATTTTGAAAAATAATTTTTTCTGTAATTTGAAATGTATCAACTAAATATTTACTTGTAAATCAATTAATTATGAATGCAAATGGTGAGAGTAGATTATTTAAAGAAAAAAAAAGGTTACAATTTTTTATATCATTTTTTTCACTCTTCAAAATAATATAAAGGCGGTAAAAGTCGAAATAATGCTGCCACCCTCACAATTCCACATCAGTGGGACAACACAGTATATTTTCTTTATAGTTTTTATGCAGACTTCCACTATATTCGTGGACAATTTGAATAAAAAAATAAAAAAAAGCATGGGAACAAATTTTGCCTTTTCATACCATTTTTGTCAACTCTTAAGAAGTTCAAAAGAGACAACGCACTTTATTTTGCCTCCCTTCTGTGACTTGAACGCAAAATGATACAATCTAAAACAAATCTCTCATCCCAATCCTCAAATGCAATAAGCTCTTGCGTCCCATGCCAAAATCCAAATATAAACTATATATCTGTTATATGTCTTAAAACTATATCCAAATAAGTAATTCTACTCCAAAAAAGGTTAAGTTTAATTAATTCTTTCAATAATATGTCTAATTTTATAACATTATAATATATGTTATACAATGTCAAATATGAA